>PVJN01028561.1:0-28590 GCA_004026805.1 Lasiurus borealis
AGGAGTTAGCGGCCTGCACAGGCCTCCCTACTCCCTTTGGGGGGGTCCCCTCCCCCCGCTAGCCCTGAGGTCCCTTTCCCCCAACCCAGGGAGCTCTCGTGTCTCCTTCCGTACCTGCTTCCAGCCCGGCTCCCGACTTCATTTCCGAACCTGTTTGGAAATAAAGCAAGCGTCCACAGCCAGGGCCTGGCTGGGCAGGTGGGGTGGGACTAGGTGGGGGGGGGGCGCCCCCTGCAGGGGTCTGGGGTTAGGGGGCTCCCTCCTCAATCATGCCTTGGGCACTCCCCAACAGACCCAGGCCATCCCAACTGCACTCGGAGAGACTGAGAGACTTGGGGGGAAGGGGCCAGAGAGAGAAGTCAGAGCTGAGCTGAGTGGGGCAGGGGGAGTAGGGGGGATCTGGGAAGGGGGGTGAGAACACTCAGGGGAGAGCATGGGGGTGGGGGCACCAAGGGGAAGGCATGGAGGGGAAGCACAGGCACCGGAGGCTGGGGATGATGTGTGGATGATGTTATGCGGAGTATGTGCGAAGCATTATGCGAAGCAGCACCAGTCAGGGGAGAGGTGTGGGGAGGCGCGGTGACTGACCCTCGGGGTCCTGGGGTCCGAGGGCTCGGCGGGGACCACCTGCTTGGCCCAGAGCTTTTGCCAGGGCCTGACAGCCTGGCAGGGGGGCTTCATCTTGGAGAGGTCAGAGAGTGCCAGGGCTGAGACCCCCTGGGTGGCCCTGGCAGAGGGGCGAGGTCTGCAGCCCATCTCAGGCCCCCCGTGTGCCTCGGCTGCTGCACCGTGCACTTCCGGATCCCACGCTATGCACCCTCCCCCCAATGAGACCTTGGAGCAGAGACTGGGGTTCACGACCAGGAGCTGGGCAGTCTGCACCCAGGGTCAGAGTGAACCTACCCCTCCCTCCTCCTCCTCCTCCTCCTCCTCCTCCTCCTCTTCCTCCTCACCTCCCTGCCCCTCCCACTGAGCCCTTCCGCCCAGAACAGCCCCCTGGCTGCCTCCTGCTGAGCCCCTTGGTCCAGGGGTCTGGGCTCCCCCTCCCAGTGGTTAGGGCAGCTCAGTCGCCTCCCTTTAGCTCAGCTTGGGTGCCTCTGGGGGACTTTGGGGCGTCTGCACTGGCTTGTCGTGCTAACCGGCTAGGCCAGGTTCCCCAACACATCACCCTGGGGTCTCCCTGTGTCCCACCCAGGGTCGCAGGCTGCCCCTCAGTGGATGGCACAGCCCTGAGGGCACCTTGGTGCAGGACCAGGTAAACGCTGAGCGCAGGCCAGCGGGGCCTTTAGAAGGTGCTGGTGGCTCAGCGTGGCCGTGAACGTGGCTCGCTCTGGGGTCCCTTTCCCTGAAACCTCACCCTGACAGGCCACCTCCCGGGGCAGCCTCCTGCACCTCTGGTCTCCTAGCCTCCTGTGGGGGCTCCACCTCTGGCCTCAGGGGAGCGGGACCAGGGAGGACACTCCTCCTCCCATCCCCCTTTCATCCCCCTCCCGGCCCAAAGCTGCGTGGCGGGAGAGCAGAACCCTGCGGCCTGTGCTGGGTTCTACCCGCTCGCCTTCTGTGCCCCCAGGACCTGGGAGGCCGTGCCCCGGGCGGGAGGGTCCCCGTCCCACCTTGCTCCTTGAGGCGGATGATCTCGGTGTCGGAGCCGAAGCTGTTCCAGGCGGTGCAGTTGTAGATGGTCTGGAAGTCGGCCCGCACGATGTTGCTGATGGTCAGCGTGGAGATGACGCCCTCCTCCGTGCTGACCGTCTCCACCGTGTAGCGCCCCGACGTCCCCGACTCCAGCACGTTCTCCTTCCACGACCAGGCCTGCCCGGGGTGCCAGAGTCAGGAGGAGACCCCGCCTGGGCCCCCCACATGGGGACGGACCACAGTGTCGCCTCGGGCCGCAGGGCCGGCCTTGCCAGGCTCACAGCCACGCCTGCTGCCACCAGCCCCGGCGCACGGACACACAGGTACACGCACACCCCAACACGCTGCAAATGTGCATGCGCCACACACACACACATATAACACATGCCACAGCACATGCACACAGCGCCCCACCCTACCCCACAGTGTCAACTTGTGCATGCACACACACACACACACACACACACACACACACGTACACACACACATGTACACATGCACCAGTACGCAGAGCTGGGCCACCTCAGGGGGCATGTCCTTTGAGAAGGGTCCTCCTGGGCATTGGCACTGGACCCCTCTCCAGGGCAGGGAGAGTGGCCGGCAGAGCCCGGAGCCCCTGGCTGGCCTGTGCCAGCGCCTCCCGGGTGCTCCCACCAGCCTGGTGCTGCCCCCTGGCTGGCGGAGGCAGAGGACAGCCCACAGAGACTGACTCTCATTTTGCTACCTTTTTTTTTTTTTAACCCTCACCCTAGGATATTTTTTTCCATTGATTTAGTTTTAGAGAGAGTGGAGGGGAGGAAGCGTGAGGGAGGGGGAAATATTGATGTGAGAGAGACTCATCGATTGGCTACTGGAGCGCGGGCAGGATTCAGCCTGCAACCAAGGTGCATGCCCTTGACTGGGAATCAGACACCCGGCTCTTTGGACCGGGGGTCAACGCGCTAACCTTGGGGAGGACCTGGCCAGGGCTAGTTTTGTAACCGTGGTGTCAGGTCTGAGAGCTGTGACCACCTTCGTCCAGCTGGGTTTCTAGGGGTGAAGGCGGAGGTTCCCCCGAGCGGTTGCACCGGCGTGCGTGCAGGAGGCCCTGCACACCCTGTTTGCTCAGCTTCCTGAGAATGTGGTCCTGCAGGTAGGACCGCGCTCCGAGGGCCCTGGCTCGGAGCGGAGCGGCTGCTCAGGCGCGCACTGTTGACATTCTCAGTCCTGGGCTGTCCTGCGGCTGGTGGGGGTGCGGCAGCTTCCTCCTTCTCTCACCAGCCGGCAGCCCCCTCCGGTGTGACAACCCACGGGGTCGCCAGGCAACGCCGCGCATGCCCTGGGGCCGACATCGCCCCGTGAGAACCCACTGCTGGCTAGAGTTAGACTCTGCCCCGAAGACCGAGTATGGCGAGAGTGAAGGGGATGGGCGACAATGGGCGTGTGTTGTGCTTATAGTTAAAAAAAACAACAAAAGCCGAGACCGGTTTGGCTCAGTGGATAGAACGTCGGCCTGCGGACTGAAAGGTCCCAGGTTCGATTCCCGTCAGGGGCATGTACCTTGGTTGCAAGCCCATCCCCAGTTGGGGGTGTGCAGGAGGCCGCTGATCGATCTCTCTCTCTCATCGATGTTTCTGACTTTCTATCCCTCTCCCTTCCTCTGTAAAAAAAATCAATAAAATATATTAAAAAAAAAACACAACAACAACAAAGAGTGCTGGGAACGGGGAGGCGTAGGTATTCGTTCTACCCTGTTTCCCCGAAAGTTTCGGGGAAGACATCCCCTGAAAATAAGACCTACTTCCAGTGTTGCCTCTCACTGTAACAGAAGGCATCCCCCCGAAAATAAGACCTCCCCGATAATAAGGCATCCTCCCCCGAACCTAAGGCCTCCCAGAATAGAAGGCCTCCAGAGCTACCATCAGGCATCTGGCTCCTGATTTAAAGAGACCTCGCACGGCCTGAACAGCTCCAGCTGTGCTGCGGCCAATCAGTAAGCTGGTTTGTGATGACAACGATTACCATACCTAATACAGGTCATAGATTTCCTTTTTTTTGTTGTTCAACAATAAATGTGTACCGTCTTCTTCTTCATGGAAAAATAAGACACCCCCTGAAAATAAGACCTAGCGCATCTTTGGGAGCAAAAATTAATATAAGACACTGTCTTATTTTCGGGGAAACAGGGTAGGTGTGACTTCTTGCCATCTTTCCATGAGTCTGTCAGCGAGTTAACAGAATGCCCAGGAGAACGTGTAGTGCCCTAGTGATACCTCCTGTACAGGAGGGCTCCCTGAGTGGGTGCCGCCCCAGCCCCCCAGCCGGGCACACGAACCCTCACGCCTCCCTGGCACTGCTGGACCGTGAGAAGGAGAACTGCCCCTGGGAGTTGGCCCGGAGGACCCTCCTCGGCCTTGGGCTTCCTCATCACAACCCCTGCCTCGCCTCTACCCCCCGTCCCCCCACCCCGGGCTGCCCAGTGTTCGCCCTCCTGGTTTATGCCTGGGTTCCCCCCAGCTCCAGGCGGGCTGCGGCACAAGGCTCCCCATCACCAATGCCAGCACCTGGAAAAGGGGGGAGGGCGTGGATGGGGCTGCCTCAGCTGCACTGCGTTGAGATACTGGTTCTGAGAAAGGGGGTGATGCGGGGAACAAGGTCACTTTTAGAGAGAAAGCTTGTTGAATGAAGCAGCTTTCATGCTCCATGACAGGGGCCGAGAGGGGGACTCTGGGGACGAGGGGAGGGGTTTGCCATATAGACTGCACTCTGAGTAGGATTTGGCCAAGAACTTGAACCCAGGAGGGTGTAGAGATCCTGTATCTTTCTTTCCTCCCTGCTCCCCTGCTTGCTTCCCAGCCTCCTCCACTTGCTCTCTGGCTCCCCCTACTGGCTCTCTGGCTCCCCCCACTTGCTCCCCGGCCCCCAGGATTCAGAATTCTGTTAGATGCCAGTGCCCAGCTCCAGGGCAGGGAGGTGTGAAACACACTCGCCAACAGACCCTGGCAGGACAGCCTGTTCTGAAGGAGGAGACCGCCTGCCCATGACTTTATCCTCCTGACGCCTCTCTGGAGAGCAAAGGGGAGTGATTTCCGGGTGTGGCTGACTCCCCTCTCCCCCCCCCCCCCCCCCCCCCCCCCCCCCGGCGCCCACAGCGGTGGGCTGCTTGGATCCCCTCCCCGCCCTGAGCACTCACGATGCGGTCAGGCGGCGGCGTGCTCCGGATGAAGCACTTGATCTGGCCCTTCTCCCCGTGCAGGGCGTGCTGGGTCTGGGTGCTGGAGATGATGGGGGGGCCTGAAACAGATCGCATCAGGGATTCAGGAAGGGCAGGTCCCTGGCTGGGCCCCTCAGGGGGGCGGTGGGGGGGGGAGGGATCAGTTCATTCATGACGTCCATCATTCAGCAGACATGTCCTGAAGGCTGTGCGTACCAGGTGACGTGCATGAGGGGTCACGAGGAGCGGATGCTTCTGAGTCAGAAGGCCCAGAAGACATTGCAGGGGTTCAGTAGGAGTCACCCCTACATGTGCTGCTACTGGGGGGAGTGTGGGCTCCAGAGAAACTTGCATCTCCCCTTAACTACCTGTAAGAACTTACATGAGGGGCCTTCCCTGTGATGAGACGTGTGTACAGCAGGGCTGACCTACGTGTACAGCAGAGCTGACCTACGTGTACAGCAGGCCAGACTGCGAATGACTGAGCACCTGCTGCTCTGACCGTCCAGCGCTGACCTCCCCCTGCAGCCCCAAGGTGCCCGCCCTCAGCCCTGGGTGCCATATTCATCTCCTTTAAACTCTCGGTCCCGCCCTCACGCTCCTGGAGTTCCTGCATGTAAGCATGTAATTAAATTAGGTCCTTATCTCTTGTTAATCTGTCACAAATCGATGCAATTACTCCACCAGCTAAAACCACCAGAGGAGGTGGGTGCGGAGTGGGGGTGGGGGGGCGGGGAGCCTCCTTTTCTCCCCAACAGAAAGGACTGTGAGAAGAGGGGGCGAGTGTGGGGACCCCAGGAGCGTGAGGAGGAAGTGCCAGTTGGCTCAGAGGAGAGGGGGGAGTTTTTCCTGGCGGATAGGGGACGGGGAAGGCTCTGTGAAGGAGGGGAAGGGAGTGGGGGGCTGCCAGGGAGGGAGGAAGGGTATAGTCGAGCTGAGTGGGCACCTCCACTTAGCCAGCTGTTCCAGTCCCTGCCATGTTCTCAGGTCTCCACTAGAGGGCGCGCTTGCCTAACAAACGGGGTGTCCTGGGCAGGGCCCCGCTTCTTAGGGAGGGGGCGGAGAAATGGTGTGTGATGTTGAGTAAGAGAGGGGGGCGGGCGGAAGGAATCTCTCCCTGGAGAGGCACCATGTCCCGGGCACTTCTGAGCCTTCCTCACGCCCAGGTCTCAGGAGATCCCAGAGGGCCCTGGCTCCAAAGCTGACCCCTCCACCTTCTCATCCAGAGTGTGCACATGCGTGTGTCCACGTGTGAGCGCGCGTGTGTATGTGTGGGTGCTTGTGCACCTGTGACAAGGCACAGTCCTGGCGTACCCGTCCCCCTGGCTGCACCCGACAGCCTAGCGACTCCATCTAAAGTCCAGCTTCTGATCTAAACTGCCCACTTTTATCTACCCCCAGTCTCCTGGCTGAGGCCCCCCCCGCCCCCCCCCGGCCTGGCCAATTTGGGGAGCGGCTCTCGGGTCATTTCTGCAGCCGCCTCCCTGGCTGGGTGGGCCGTGGAAGCCAGGGTAGGAGGGTGGCAGCCCCTGTGCCCTCCTCCCAGTCCTCCCAGTAGAGCTCTGCCAGGGCTCGGGTGGCAGGAAGCCAGGGAGGCAGAGGAGGGGACCTCAGGACAGGTAATAGGATGCTGGGAACAAAACAAAAACCCACTGCCGGCGTAATTGCTGTTTATTAGCCGCCTTAATTAAACCGGATTTGCATTTCTATGAGTAGCTCTCAGCCGAGGGGAAAACAGCTACTGGGAGGCAGGTGACTTTTTGAGCTCAGGATGCAAACGGCTTGGAGTGTGTGTGTGGGGGGAAAGGCAGATGTGGGGGACTCTCAAGATGAGGGCTGCCACACTCAGCTGGCTTTACAAGTGGGCTGAGCCCTCGACGCCGGGAAGAGGCAGGAGGGCTGGGCTGAGGCTGGGATGGAAGTGAGGGAGCCAGACTACCTCTCCCCTCCCCCTTCCAGGAGCCAGGCATCCCCCCGGGGGGGGGCAGTGGGGGTCTCTCTGGCAAATGTGTCTGTTAAAGAGCTTTCCCAAAGAAACCAGAGCTCAGAATCGAGGTGGATGGGGCTGAGGGTCCATGAAGCTATCACACGGCTCACCTCCCCCCTCCCCTTCCTGAGAACCCGGAGCGAGCAAAGCCACCCGCACCTGTGCCCCCCGACCCCCAGAGGGCCATGGCTGGCGGTCCCGGCGGCCCGGATTTGTTCTGAAGAAAGCCCCATCATTCCGGATCCCTTCAGAAGGCCAGATCCTCCCGCCCAGTTCAGGCACCGTCCCCGCCCCTGGTCTGCAGGAGCCCAGGTGGCTGGCAGGCCCCTCTCCCTCGCTCCTTCCTCCACCCCTGCCTCAGGGCGAGATGCAGCAAGAAGCTCCCTTGCTTTACTCCCATCCTTCGGGCATCCTCTTCCTCGCCACCAGGGGGCTCGTGCAGGACTGGAGGCGGGAATGGGTGGAGGTAGAGAGCCAGATAAAGAGCAGATAAACTCCCGAGCACCTGCCCAGGCCCAGGCTGGGGTGTCCTATCCAGGAAACGACTTCACCTCTCTGCTGGGAATCCCCGAAAGTCTAAAACAGCGGTTCTCAACCTGTGGGTCGCGACCCCTTCGGGGGTCGAACGACCCTTTCGAAGGGGTCGCCTAAGACAATCGGAAAATGCAGATATTCATATCAGGATGCATAACAGTAGCAACATTTCATGGTTGGGGGTCACCACCACATGAGGAACTTTGTATGCAAGGGTCGAGGCCTTAGGAAGGTTGAGAACCACTGGTCTAAAGGGACAATGGATTGTCAGTCCCTCCTTTCGTCACCTCGGTCCCCCCAGAAACAAGGAGGCTCCTTTCAAAGCTTCAGGCTTGGGGGGTCCCCTGAGGCCTCTCTGAGTCAGAGGGTGCCCAGCCTGGCTGGTCCTGGGCGAGTCGTGGGCCAGCACTGCCCAGCGCCCTCCCGCGGCCGGCACGGGGGCGGGGAGGGTGAGATTTCACCGAGGCCGGGCGCTGAGCTTGGAGTCAGACCCAGAGCGGCAGGAAAAGGCTGCCGCCTGTTGCCATGGAGACGCGGAGGCGCCACCAGATGCTGTTATTTTTAGCCCGGCGGTGCCCATTTGCTGGTGGCCTCCTAGGGACGCGTAGGGAAGACAAGAAGGCTCCTGAGGCAGGGCTCTGCCCAGCACAGGTGGCCCGGGAGCACCCAGGGGTCTGGGTGGGTGACCCCTCTCGGGGGCTGCCATAGCCCATAGGGTCAGGGAGAGGAAACAGATGGAGGGGAGGCCGGTTAATGGGGGCAGCAGGGAGGGTGGCTAAGGGGGCACCGAGCTGGTTAGTTTTCTAGCAAAGCGGGCGCGTCCATGCGGCTTCCTGGGTCGAGATGAAGTCATCTGGGACTTGGCTCAGCCCTGGCAGATGAGGGGGAGGGGACCTTGACAGACCAAGGAACCCAGTGGCAGGGACTTTTGGAAGAGGCACAGGGACTGGCCTTAGAGTTTCTCACCCTCTCAAGCCACCTTGGGTTCCTGACCGAGGCCCAGGCCGCCTCACAGCAGGGACCCCGAATCTCTGTCCTGGTGCCACAGCCGTTGTGGGTCAGCCAGGCCCAGCTTCAGCCCCGTCCCCTACAGGTGCAGGTATGTAGCTCTCACCCAGTGCCTCCCGCCGTGTCCTGGGAGGCGGGAAAGCCCTCTCCTGCTGTAGTGGTTTTTATTATATGCAACAAGGCACCTCCCCACCCCTTAACGGGACCCCCTCCCCGGCCACCCCCCCCTAGCACTTGGTCTGGTCCAGTTTGGCTCTATTGCAATGGGAAGGGGCCAACCCAGAGTCCAGAGACGCATCCTAAATTCCCGCCAGAGCCCAGATCTAGGTAAAGCAGCGGTTCTCAACCTGTGGGTCTCGACCCCTTTGGGGGTCGAACGACCCTTTCACAGGGGTCGCCTAAGACCATCGGAAAAGGCAGATATTTACATCACGATGCATAACAGTAGCAAAATTTCATGGTTGGGAGTCACCACCACATGAGGAACTTCATGCAAGGGTCTCGGCCTTAGGAAGGTTGAGAACCACTGAGGTAAAGGATGGGTATGGCTTTGGCTGCCCAGTGACCCCTGACCCTTCTTTCCTGGCTGGGATAAAACTCATCGGCTACCACTTTCAGAGCAGAGACCCTTGGGGGAGAGAGAAGAAGAGAGGGGTCTGGCCTCCAGCATAGACTTGTACACCCAGAGTTGGGGGTGCTGGCAAGGCCCAGAACAAAGGACAGTCCCGTGGATCACTGCCTGGGACCCAGAAATGCCGGGTCCCTCTCCTTTCCCTCCTTTCTCGCCCCCGTCCTGCCCCGGCAGGAGTGTGTGTGTGTGGGAGTCTTACCATTGACAGTCAGGGTCACTTCTCGCTCCCCGGCCCCCACCCGGGGCACCACGGCTCGGCACACATACTTCCCAGCATCCTCCTGGCGGACGGCTTTGAGGGTCAGGGTCTTCTCGTTGCTCAGGACCTAGGAGAATCGGGGTGCATCAGACACGAAGGGTGGGGGCCGGTGCTCTCTGTCTTGCAGCACCAGAGTCCTCGGACAGGCCTGCGGGAAGCCACCGTGTCTGGCATCTCAGTGAGAACAGGGCCAGCGAGGGACGGACGGTCACTGTGTGGGGGGAGCCCACACCACAGAGGGGGAGCAGCCCTGGAGTGGGGTGTGGAATGAGTGTGGAGGAGGGGGGACTCCCTGGCTGTGCCCCGAGGCAGGATCAGACAGGGAGGGGCTGCTGAAGCAATGACCCTACAGCTGACCTTTGCAGGCCCCCAAACCTGCCTCTCCCAGTCATTTCCAGTATCGCGTTGGCATGTGGTTTGGGGGGAAGAAAAGGAAGCACTGGCTCCCCCACCTCCCGCCCAGCTCTGGCCGGTCTCCTCTCTGCACCCCCTTCCCCACGCTCCTTCGCACACCGAAGAACACGTCCGTCTTAGCGGAGGCACAGAGAGAGTGCAACCCAAAAGCTAACGGGTGGTGACACCTCTGTGCCTCTCGCTCCCAGTGTGTGGGTGACCCCCAGCTGTTCTTCCCGGGGTCACGGCGGGACACCCACAGCGGCTGCTCATGGGAAGGGCTGAGGAGGTCCCCGTGGGTAGCTGGGGTGCCCTCTTCTCTTTCTGGAGCCCCTTCCTGTAGCTCCCTGGAGTCTGACACCCCGGGATAAGAGTGACAGGACCCTGGAAGGCAGTGCCCCCGGACACCGGGGTTCCCCCACCCCAGGCAGAGGCCCCAGGGGTCCGAGCTGCGGACTCACCACGCCGGAGCCCCGTTTCATCCAGACGATGGTCAGGGAGGGGTTCCCGGTCCAGGCGCAGCTGAAGACGGCCTCCGAGCCCAGGTCCACGAGCAGGGACTGGGGCTCCGATGTGATCCGGGGCCCGACTGTGACGGGTGAGGGACAGACGGGGTGCGGTGGGCGGGGGCTCTGGGGACCGCTTTGCGGCTGCCTCCCTTCCCCCCTCCGGGGCCTGGGCCACCTCAGCGTGCGTCAGCCCATGCCCTCGCACTTCAGTCCTCTGCCCTTGGGCCTGGGGCAGGGAAGAGGGAAAGGCCCACCGGCCTGGACGGGCAGCAGTAGCCTAGTAAAGAGGATCCGCCCCCTTTGTGCCCGGATGTGCCCTCAGGGCTCTCCCCTCCCCCTCCCTCTGTCCTGGCCCCTGGAAGCCCCCATCCCAAGGTGCGGGCAGAGGGGCCTTCCTCCTGGGGCCTGAAGACCTTCCTGTGTCTGCCCTCAGGTCTAATGGCTGCTCCCTGAGCCTCCTGCCCCCCCGAGGGGCTCTGAGCCGTGGAATGGAGTGGCCGGAGGCTCCCTGGCTCCCCACCTCTGCTCTCAGGCTGTCCTGTCCCAGCCCCTCCCGGCCTCTTATTCCAGCCCACGTGTTGCCCACACCCCTGCTACGTGGCGGGGTTAATGGAGGCTCCTCTCTGCACCCCTTCCCCGAGCCTCCTGCACACCAAGCCTGGCCCCAGAGTGAGGACGATGGTGAACTTTCAGGCACCGGACAGAGGGTGTGCAGGGAGCGGCTTTTAGGGAGCGAGAGTGAAATCTGGGGTGGGGTCGGGAGCCTGGATGAGTCCCCAGGTGTGGGAGGGAGCACAGTGCTCAGCTGAGGTGTAGAGGAAGTGTGGGAAGGGGCTTTAACGCTGGAAAGGGCCGTGGAGGAGCCAATGATCATCACTGTGGTGTACCCCGCTGCCCATCGGCTGGGTGGTCTCTGCCAGGCCCCTGGGGGGCACTTCGGGGGGCCCTGAACGGGAGGGGCAGGCTGGGGGGACAGGCAGTGATTTGCTCGGAGCTTGCTCTCGGGTCTCATGCTGCCGCCACACGAGGAGACACTTTGCTTGCATAGGGCACAGCTCCGTGAGCTGGCGAGGCGAGGCAGGGCACGCCGAGTGCCGGGGCCCTGAGCAGAGACCACCGGGGCCCGCGCCCCCAGGGGAGCCCCGGCCGGGCACTCACAGTAGACGTCCACCGTGCGGCTGATGTTGGTGCTGCCCAGGGCGTTGGTCACCTCGCAGGAGACGGGCTCGGAGAAGTACGTGTAGTCCACGGGCGTGCGGTACACCTCTCCCGACGCCTCCTTGATGATCTGGCCCCGCTTGGCCCACCTGCAACACAGGCCCCGAGGCTGTGGGCACCCCTCCCACCGGTGGGGGGTATGCTTCTCTGGGAGCTGGTGGCATCCAGTCCACGGAGAGGGAGCCGGACCTGGGGCAGAGGGTCCCCCGGGGGAACTCCAGGCAGGCGGCTTCCCGGGCTGGGGAGCGGGTGGCCGTGCAGGTGGCGGGCTTCGGTCTGAGGGTCACCGGGCGGCAGGGGCAGGGGACGAGTGGGGGGTTCTGGAGGGAGGCGGTCTGGCTGTTGAGTCAGTCGGCCATCTGGCTGGCTAGGCGATGGCTAACAGACTGTCAGTCCCTGGACAGCGCGGCCCCCGGCTCTGAGCCGGTCAGGGACCCTGTCCTGGCCACGATGGCAAAGAAGGAAGCGAAGTCTGCGACCTTAGAAGCCAAGTGTTATGGCGGGTGCCCACACCTGCAGGCATGCCCCGCCAAAAAAAAACACCCCCACACACAGACATAAGGCTCCAGGAAGTCGGGGTCCACGCAAGGTCAGAGGCTGAGGGTTAGCAGGGCTCCGGACGCCCCTCCCCTCGGCCAGTTCTCTCAGCTCTCCTGTCCCCAGAGTCGGTCCCCTCACAGCGCCCCTCTCTCCCTTCTACCACCCCATCCCCAGGAGGACACCTGCTCTTTTTTATGTGCAGCTTCTATCCCACCTCCCTGCCAGCTCCCCTTGTCTCGCTCCTCAGAGACCTTTTCTCCATCTGTCCTGGTTTGTCAAGGAGGCAGGAGGCAGGCTGTGCTGCCTTCTTTCATCAGCCAATCAGAGCCAGCCGAGGGGGAGAGCGGGGAGCCTCGGGCCTGTCTGGGTCCTGGCCCTGGACCGCAGAGCACAGTGTGGGCCAGTGACCAGGCAGCCCGGCCCCGGGGGCAGTGCTGGGGGAGTCCCCAGGGGGTGTGGGTGCACGTACAGGTGTCCAAAGTGGACAAAACTCACTTTACAATCACAAAGCTGCCCTAGCTGGTGTGGCTCAATGGATACAACGTCAGCCTACACACTGAAATACCCTGGGTTCGATTCTGGTCAAGGGCAGGCTTGACCCCTGGCCTTGGTCAGGGTATGAGAGTGGGAGGCAACCAATCCATGTGTCTCTCCCACACCAATATTTCTCTCTCTGTGTCTCTCCCCCACCTTTTCCTCTCTCTAAACATCAATGGAAAAATATCCTCGGGTGAGGATGAACAACAACAAAAATAAATAAAAAAAATCACAAAGCTTGCCCTAATCAGTTTGGCTCAGTGGATAGAGCGTCAGCCTGAGGACTGAAGGGTCCCAGGTTCGATTCTGGTCAAGGGCATGTACCTTGGTTGCGGGCACATCTCCAGTAGGGAGTGTGCAGGAGGCAGCCGATCGATGTTTTTCTCTCATCGATGTTTCTGACTCTCTATCCCTCTCCCTTCCTCTCTGTAAAAAATCAAATAAAATATATTTAAAAAAAAAATCACAAAGCTTCCAGCTCTCTCTTCCTGCAGCTCAACGGGTCCTTTGGCCCCCACAATTGTCCGTGCCCACGAATTCCGGTGACCACAGCTCCCCTGCTGGCCCTGTCTCACCCCACTTCCTCTCACTCCCAGCTCCATCCTGGGACTGCGGAGGCCCGTCCTCCGCGCTTCCTCCCCCACATCGGTCTCCTGCCCGGCCCGTCCCTCCAGCCGGGAGACCGCCATCCCCCAGGCTGGCACCATGTGGCTCTTATTGCAAATTAATATCGGGTAATTATTAAGAACACGATTAATAAATAACAATTACCGCTTAACAACAGAGCAAACTGTGCTCTCCGAGAGCTTAAGGAGCTTCCCAACAAACCATTATGAGTTATTCATGAATCACTTCAGCTTCTAACTTTAATTTAATGACCGACTTAATTGGCACTGCCCCGGCCTGAGGCGGATGAGTTGGGGGATGAATGGGGACATGGGATTGGGGATCTGTGTTCAACCCTTGCTCCTTCCCACCTGGCTGGAGGAAGGGGGTCCGGGGGGGACCCAGGCCGCTGGGTGCCGGAGGTTGGGGGGCAGGCCTGGAGGAAGCCGGATCCTCCTGGAAGCGTTCTCAGGACCTTTGGCTAATCAGAAGTCCATGGGGGAAGGGACACGTAAGGACAAGTGTCCACCTGTCAGCTCCCCCTGACTGTGACCCACAGGGTTGGGTGGAGATATGGGGTGGGATGCCCCAGGCACAGGGCACAGGGCAGCCTGCGTGGTCTCTGCCTGTATGCCTGCTTGTTCCTTTGCTAACATTTTAATAAAAAAAAAAACAAACACACAACAACAACAAAAAAAACACAACAGCTGAAACCGGTTTGGCTCAGTGCATAGAGCATCTGCCTGCGGACTGAAAGGTCCCAGGTTCGATTCCGGTCAAGGGCATGTACCTTGGCTGCAGGCGCATCCCCAGTAGGGGGCGTGCAGGAGGCGGCTTCTCTCAGCCCTGCCCCTCTGCCATCCTGTCTTCCACCCCACTGGCCAGAGTTTCCTCCTCTGAGGGCATCAGCCTCTCAGGCGCCACCGGCGGAGGCTGCAGCTGAATGACCCATGTCCATGGCAGAGGCCACACGCCCGGTGCCTCCCTCAGGTCTGGGCTGGTGGGAAGGGACCGGGTGGCGTCAGGACCAGGGTAAGATCCGTCGGAGGGGAGGTGAGTCCGCCCTTGAGCACCTCAGAGGCCGCTGTCTCTCGGAGGCCTCACGCGGGGAGGATGCGCAGGCGGGAGGGGGCCCTCGGAGCAGCCTTGAGCGTTTACCCCGTCACTCAGCCCGCGTGCCGAGAGCGAACCCGCCGCACACTGTGCTCCACGCTGAGCGCCAGATGCCACTCAGACTGCAGCGCTTGCCTCCGAGAAGCTCGGTCACCGGGACAGAGGAGCGGCCAGGCCTGCGCGGCGTGGTGAGCCAGGGGTGCTTGGGGCCACGGGGGGTGGGGGACGGTCCCAGGTGCCCCCGGAGCCCCCGCCCTGCCCAGGCGAGCAGTTTGGTGACGTAAGATTAGAATCCGGATGGTTTAACACTGTTTCCTGGGCCTCTCTCCCTCTTTCCAGAAAGAAGGGGTCATCGGGCGATTCACTCAGAAGGGTGACACCTGCCGTCTCCAGGGGAATGAGAGCTCACTGAGCGTGAAGGAGAGGGACTCCGCCGGCCAGGGGGGCGGGCAGAGGCAGGCGGGAAGGGGTCCTCACCTGCCGGGGTGGGCGGGGTGGTGGGGCATGGAGAAGGAGAGGTGGCACCCCCACTGAACCAGCAGGGTGCAGGGTACCTGGGCCCTCAGCGACAGCCCAGGTGACAGGCAGGGGGGTTGAGGGGGTGGAGGCCCCGGTGGCCGGGCGGCGCCTGCTCAGCGTGGCCCTTACCTGTACTGCGTGACGGCCGGGTTGGCCTTTGCAGAGCAGTGGAAGGTGACCACATTGTCCTCCAGCACTGGCTGAGGCTCCACTGACAGGTTGACCAGCGGGGGGTCTGCGGGAAGAAGAGAGTCCCTTGTTGGCCGGGGAGCTGTGTCCCCGGTTTTGGGGGAAGAACGAGGCTGGATGACCCCTTCAGTGACCTGGAGGGTCCAGGCCAGAGTTTCTGCCCCCACGATCCTGGGGACCCTCGGAGCAGCCACCACTCCAGGGGTCCCCAGAAAGCTGGCGGCTCCAGCAGGGGTGTCCCACTCCCTGGAGGTGCCTGCTTCAGGCCGTCCTGGGTTGGGGGGAGTGGGGACAGGGGGCTCCCTCTGTAGGTCCAAAGCCTGGCGTTTCAAGAAACAGCCAGTTGGAAGCATGGCTGCCCAGCCTCGGAGTCAGGCCTCCCCCTGCCCAGCTTTCGGAGAGAACAAAAGACGTCAGAAAGGAGAAGGAAAGAGGGGGTGTCATGGCCCGAGGGGAGTGTGGACACCGAGGCCGTGGAAATACCACGGGCCTGTCTTTGAGATGCCCGTGTCCCGTCTCTGTGCAGAGGCTCCGGAGCATCCGCATCTGCTCACTGGAACACGGCATTCACACCCTTTCACCAGCCTCATCATCTCCCCGGCGGGCGTCCTGACGGGTCGCCCCCAGCCCCCGGCGCCCCCCTTCAGCGTGATGAGAGACTCACAGAGCTAAGTGGGGGGAGGTAGAGGAGAAGGGGAGCGGAGAGAGGGAGAGAGACAGGGAGACGGGAGCTGACAGGAAGGCTGGCAGGCGGAGACCTTCATGGGAGAGAGACGAGGAGGGAAGGGGGGCAGAGGCCAAGAACTGCAGGGGAGAATCAGAAAAGGAAGCAGAGAGGGTAGAGTTGAAGGCATTGTTCGTCAGCCAGTCACAAAGATGCAGGTGGCAAGGAGTAGCCGTGAGAGCTCGCCTCCTAGGAGAGGTCCGACCCCCAGACTCGCAGCCACTCCCGGCTGCTGCCCCTCAGGTGAGTGCAGGCCCACCCACCCAAGACCGCCAGCGCCCAGGCTGGACTATGCAGGAGACCCAGCCCTCTATCCACGCCGGGCGGGGGAGGCTGAGGGCGCCCCCCAGGGACAGGGGCGCATGGAGGAGCTTGCATCTCCCGGGGGCTGGGGAAGCTTGCTCTGCGGTCTAGGCCTCTGAGAACTGCCCTCTGAGTCTGGATGTGTGGCTGGCTCCCGTGCCCACTTCCGACATCCATATTTGGGGGAGGGGGTGTCTGCAGGAAGAAGAGAGTCCCTTGTAGGCCGGGGGCTGTGTCCCCGGTTTGGGGGAAGAATGAGGCCGGAAGACCCCCTCAGTGACCTGCAGGGTCCAGGCCAGAGTTTCTTGCCCCCACGATCCTGGGGACCCTCAGAGCAGCCACCACTCCAGGGGTCCCCAGAAAGCTGGTGGCTTCAGCAGGGTGTCCCACTCCCTGGAGGCACTGTGTCCACGGTTCTCCTCCCCACCCCCCAATAATATGGGTGTTGGAATGGGACACGGGAGCCAGCCACATACCCAACTCTTGTGGAGGAGGTGATGGCACCAGGGGGACAGAGTCTAGAAACCCCACACAGAGATTGGGGGGCAGTTCTGGGAGGCCCATCCCCACCTGTGTCAAATGATGGTCTCCGGGAGCAGGGGGATGGAACACAGCCCTATGGGGACCCTTCTTGCTGCTCGGGCCCCTCTTCCGTCACCCACCTGCCACCTTCAGCTCATCCTCGGGGCAGTCCCCCGCAGCTCCCCCACCTCTTTGCCACCCCCTCACATGTGCTTCCCACATGATCTCGGAGCACGGGCCCCGGAAGCACTGCACCTCCACTGTGGCTGCCCCTCCACCCGGGCCACCGGCCCGGCGCTCCCCCCTTCCAGGCCCCCTCCTCTCGCTGCGCAGGGTTCGAACTTGCAGGCGTTTCTACCAGGCTCCAGGGGCAGACATAGTTTATGTCACATCCAACCATTCTCATGATTTTAATCCCGTGCGTGATGTCGGCTGCGTAACGTGCAGAGGGCAGCTTTGATGTAGCGGGTGGAACCCAGGTCACATGGAACAGAGGTTACAGCTGAGCTTGTTGGTGTTTCTATCAGCAACGTGTGTGTGCATATGTGTGTGTGTGTGTGTGTGTGTGTGTATACAGAGGCGCGCGTGTGTGTGTGTGTTTGTGTGAGCGCGCACGCGCGCGTGCATGCTCAGGGGGAGTATTACAAGGAGGCGAGGGTGGGAAGAGCGTGAAATTCCATGACTTGGTGGTTTTATAGCACATCCATTTGCAACTTGGCAGCTGGAGGCAGAGTCCAGATGTAGCGAGGCTTTGGGGGCGTTCAGCTTTCTCCCCCATTACTCAATCTGGGAGCTTTGTCTTCCGATGGGTAACACAGACAGGCCGGGGAAACAAACAACAAATGTGCTTCTGCTGAGTGTGGCTGCTTCCCGGCTCCCAGCCCGTGGCGTCCACGGCAAACACCTGGGTGCTTACGGAGCGAGCAAACGGAGCAATGGAGGGAGGGGACGGGGAGGCTGGGGTGGAGAGAGTTTGATCATTGCTTGGCACCCACATGCAGACACTTTCAGGAGGGGGACACATGGATGGAGACCTCTCCCCTGTCAGGGCTGTGGAGGGCCCTAGGCTGTGGGGGGGCGGGGCGCAGGGGAGGGGTGGCCGCACTCTGTGCATGGTAACATCAGCTGACCGGTGCAAAGTGCTCACCAGGTGCCAGGCACTGTGCTAGACACGGCATCTGAATGGCCGGATCTAACCTCACAGCAGCCCTACGAGGGAAGCATTGCTACCCCTGTGTTCAGATGAGGAAACCGAGGCACAGATAGGGTAACTGACCCGGTGAACGTTGGCAGAAACATATTCAAACCAGGAAGGATGCTGCGGCCTTAACCACAGCCTGCACTTCCTTGGATGGGGCGGGCCTGTGGGCAGGCACCTGTGTGCTAAGCCTCCATCCATGACCCTGCACTTCCTCGGATTCGGGGGGCCTGTGAGCAGGCAGCTAGGGGCTAAACCTCTTCCTGAGGCCTCCCTCCTCACGTGGCTGAGATGTCCTGGGGAAGAAAGGCCGCCAGGGCCCAGAATCCTGGCAAGGCTGGCGTCCTCCGCTGACGCAGACTCTAATCGCGCGCCCTGGTAACTCCATCATCTCATTAGAGTGCGTTCAGGGCCGTGCCTTTCAGTAGCTGGTGGGCCGACGTGTGGGGACGGCGTTCCCGCTGAGGGAGGTCCCCGGTGTGATGCATGTGGCCTGGAGTGCTGCTTCCCCGGTCTCCCTGCGGGGCCCTGGGAGCCAAGCCGGGGGTTTCTTTGGTGCAGGATTCGCAGCTGGCACAGGCCTCCTGCCCCGGTTAGGATGGGTGGGGATGGAGGGAGGGGCTGTGCCAAGGCCACAGCTGGCAGCTCGGCCATCTGAGAAAACCCTGGGCCCAGCCTGGGTGGTTGAACATTGACCTATGAACCTGGAGGTCACGGTTGGGTTCCCAGTCAGAGCACATGCTAGAGTTTGCAGGCTCCATCACCTGTGGGGGACGTGCAGGAGGCAGCCGCTCAATGGCTCTCTTCGTTGATGTTTCTATCTCCCTCACCCTCTCCCTTCCTCTCTGAAATCAATGAAAGAAAGAAAATCCCAGGACACAGATCCTTGGAGTGCCATGCGGAACTGAACCCAGAATGTTGGGAAGTGTTTGAAATGAATTTGGGTTAAAACAAATAGGACGATGGGGAGCAGTGGATGCCAGCCATGGCCCCTGACCAGGCACCACTCAAACGTGGGGGCCTCCCGCTCCCTGGCTGAGAGGAGCGCAGAGAAGAGCGGAGCGGCTGACTGTGAGCGCTGGCCGCTGACACCTATCCCGGCCCCGTCTGAGAGGACGGCCACGAAGCACCTCCCGGACCCCTGCTTTGTTCTCCGGGACCAACGGGCACTTTGGGGACCTTCCAGGGCCTCCTTCAGGTGACCTTCAGGATGGGATGCTGGTGCAGCTCCAAACCTCATGGTTGGTGATATTCATTGTGGTAACTGACCCTCACTGAGGCCCACCGTTCAGTAGCACCAAAGAGGGGTCACCAGGGCAGGTTGGCAGAGCCAGGCTGCTTATACCTGACACCCCTGTGGCCTGGGGCACGCTCATCAGACTCTGGGAGCCTCGGTCTCCCCAGATGGGGCCCTCATCATGCCTGCTCCACATGGCTGTACAGACTGCACGAGATAAGATGTGCCAAGGACAGGCGGTCTTCCTTCTCTGCCCTTGACCGGCCCTTCCACGAGTCCCTCTTAGAGGGGCTGGTGCTCTCACCCGGGGTGGGACCCGAGGGATTGCGTGGGGCCGCCTGGGAGGCCAGCAGGGCCAGGGGTGGCCAGGGCATGGACCGAGGGGAAAGCTCTACCGCAGGCAGGTGGAGAAACGTGGCTTCCACATGCCACGTGCCAAGGACCCTCGTCTGAGATGTTTTAGCTTCCGGCGACAATAAGGACAGGCGGGCCCTTTGGGTGTGCACTCACTCAATCCTGGCCAGGCCACGCAGTGTCTGACCCTCGTGCTGCCCTAGGAGGTCCCCTGGGGAGGCGGCCTGAGGAGCTGGCGGTGCGGGCCGGTCCCTTCCCAAACCCGTGTCCCGGCAGCCGGGGTGTGGGGGTTCCTCCAGCCCAGGCAGGGCCAGCACTCACGCTGGATGTCGATGGTGACCGAAGTCTCCTTCCCTGCGGGGATGGCTTTGTTGGTGGCTCGGCACACGATGCTCTGCCCGTTCTCCACGTCCCCGGGGGAGATGAAGAGGGTGCTCACGATGCTCTCGCGCTTGCCGTCACGGAGCAGGGTCTGGGGGGGGGCATGGAGAGAAGGCCCATGTCACCTGGCTGGCAGCTGCAGGAAGAGGGAGCCCCGTGCCTGGAGGCGGGCAGCTCAGGACCCCAGGGCGCTGTCTGTGCGCAGAGCTGGGGTCACCCGGGGTCACCCGGGCTCCCCGGCCTGGCTGAGTGCTGGGCTGCAGGAGAGAAAAGAACCAGAAAGCTTCCACCATCACGAGTGAAAATCAGCCTGGACTGGCAGACCCGGGAAGAGGAAGGAACCCGGGCCGGGCTGTGCAGTAATGCCCATCGGTCTGCCTTTCATGTCGGGGGAGAGGGCCCCGGGTCTGCAGGAAGCTCTGAGGCCTGTGCCACAGACAGAGCTCTTATCCTGCCACAGGGACATGGTCTGTCGAAGTGGGTGTGGCTTGGGGCGTGGGGGTCAGGGCAGGCCTGGGTGGGGGCGTGGTAGCATCCATGGACACTGACTAGCTGAACCCTGTCAGCTTTTCAAACCATTCACTCCCTCACCTCGTTAGAGCCCTGGCCAAGAGTTACAGACAGAGCCTGTCTTCCACGTGACAGGCGAGGAAACAGGCGAGACTCAGAAACGTGCACTTCAAGGTGCAGGTGAAACAAGTAAGAGGCTCCTGCAGCGGGTGAAGGGGTGTCCCCCTCTGGGGTTCAGGTCCCCCCGGGCCCTCAGAATGTGACCTCATTTGGAAATAGGGCCTTCACAGATTAGGTAAATAATTAGCGGTTAGTTGAGGCTCTGGATTTAGAATGGGCCCTAAACCCAATGACTGGTGTCCTGACAAGAGGGAGAGGCAGAGAGTTCGAGAAACAGAGGAGAAGGCCCTACGGAGAGGGAGGCAGAGACTGGAGTGATGCTGCCACAAGCCAAGGAGACCTGGCAGCCACCTGGCGCTAGAAGAGGCGAGGGAGTGTTCTCCCTAAAGCAGGGGTGGGGAACCCCTTTTTTCTGCCAAGGGCCATTTGGATGTTTATAGCATCAGTAGAGGCCCCGATGCACGAAGAGATTCCTGCAATAGGCCTTCCTTCCCTTGGCTTCCGGCACCGGTTTTCCTCGGGCTCCCGGGACCCAGGCCTTTGCTCTGGCCAGAGTCTGCAGACTCCGACTCTGCAGTCTTGTCTTCACTGAGGCACTCGGCTTCTGTACATCCCTTCACCCCCCTCTCCCCCCATAGCAGGTGTCCTGCCCCTCCTGGCCACTCTGCGCCTGGAGCAGCTGGGCGGCTGCCATCTTTGGCCTTCTAATTTGCATACTCAAATCTGATTGGCTGTGGACCTAGCGGAGGAACGGTCAATTTACATGTCTGCCTATTCTTAGGTAAGATTCGTGGGCCATTCAACATCATCAGCTTCAAAATTCGCCTGCTATCTGTGGTCAAACATTTAATTAACTCACCCCTCATGCCTTGGCAGGGCCAGACCGGAGGATTTCTCGGGCCTTACCTGGCTCCAAGGCTGGGGGTCAGATGTCCCCCACGCCTGCCCTAAAGCCTTCTGAGGGAGCGGGGCCTGTCAGCACCCCAAGTGCAGACTCTGGGCCTCCACCCTGTGAGACAATGCACGTCGGCTGTTTTGAGCACCAGGTGTAGGCCCTGGTTAGGGCAGCCCAAGTCCTGAGGTCTCCCGTCTGCCATTCCTCAGTTCCCAGGGGACTGTGAGGTCATTCTGCAGGGAGGTCCACCTCGCCCCTCCCCTACACCCCCTTTCAGGGCCCTCCCCATCAATTTGGAGCCCTGGGAGGGGAGCCCACCGCTGACCCGTGAGGTGGTGCATGCTGGGAGGGCATGTGGGCAGGTGGGCCACTCCCAGGCGGGACTGGCCGGTCCCGGACACTGCTGAGTCTGAGCAGGAGCCAACTCCCCCCAGAAGAGGGGTGGCGGGGGCAGTCTCATTTCACCGCGATCAGAGTCAGGGAATAGAATAAGAGACCTCACTCCCTCAAGCCTCCTTTAAACGAACAACGGCCTGGTCCCCAACCTCCCCAGACCCCGGAGGAGGAAGGGAACGCTCTCTCTGTTCAGCAGAAGCGAAAACCGAGTTCAAAGTGAGTCAGGAACTTGCTGGGTGGGGCTGGGGATGGCCCTGAGCCATGACCCTCCTCCCACAGCCCCCATCTCCACGGAAAGGTGGGGGCAGTTAGAACCACGGTGGAGCCGCCAAGGTCACAGGGCCAAGGTCACGGAGGCTGCCGGAGCCGCTCTCTGGGTCTGCAGGCCGGTGTGGTCCTGCTGAGCCGGGGCAAAGCCTGTGGCCTTCAGCCCTGTGCCCTGACCCCAGCCTCCGTCTAGGTCAGCTCCTCCTGTGTAGACAAGGCCAGACTCTGAGCTGCCGGAGAGATCCCTGGGGCGGGAAAGTGAGTCTTGCACACTGTCTCCTGGAGGCTGGAAAACTGCCTGGGCCTCGGGCAGTGATGCTGGCGTGACTTGGGGCCTTCCCTGGGCCGTCATGGGGTGGTGGCCATAGCCCTGGGCAGAGGGGTCCCCGGAGAGGGACTGGGGGAGAGGGATGTGGGAAGTCCTAGTTAGCCATGGGGCAGTCAGGGCAGAGGATGGGGAGCAGGCTCCAGGCCAGGAACTGGAGGGGGACCAAGCAAGGCACCTGCATAGAGAGAAGGTTCAGAGAGAGGGTTGCCCCCAGCCCAGCCCCAGCGGAGGGTACCCCCTCACCCCCACACACGGCAGCAGGCTGGCTCGGCCCGGCAGTAGACCGCCTGCGTCTATAAATATCGAAGCGATAATAAGAACAATTTCCTGGGTGGAAGTAAGACCTGGGGTGGAGCGTGTCTGTGTACGTGTGCATGTGTGTGCGTGTGTGTGCATGTGTGCATGTGTGCGTGTGTGTGGGGTGAAGTGGGGAGGGTGCCCATACTAGGCCCCCCCCCCTTTTCGTTACTCCCCCATTGTGCTAACAAGAGGCATGGACATGCGCAGGACGCAGCCGGCCCCTCTGCTCTCTGCTCTTTGCGGCTGAGGGGCAGGGCCAGCGGGGGCCCGAGCTCCTAATGAGGCCCCAGGCTGCCTCCCGCCGCCTCCCCACCCAGGGTGCCCCTCTGCCTCCGAACGATGATTAATGGCAGAGTTGCTGTGTCTGGGCGTGTGCTTTTCTGGGAAATAAAAATTCTGGTTCAAGCTGTTTGTCCCACCTAATTAGAGGAAAGGGAGATGTGTTCATTAAACCAGGGAGAGACGGGAAGGCAGGCTTGCGGCTCCCTCAGGAGGCTCACCCCGGCTCTCAGCTCTTGGGGGACCTCAGGCCCTGGGCCCAGGGAAGGGCCAGGTCTGCAGAGAAAGGCCAGGGAGGCCTGGGAGCCCGCAGGGTGGAAAGCTGGCTTGGGGAAAGGGATGCCGGGTGGGGGGGAGCAGGTGGCCTGCCGGCTCCTGCCCAGCCTCCATCTCTCTCATCCTCCTCTGTCTCCTTCCCTCATTCCTTCCTAATCTCCTCACTTCTCAGCTTTCTTTCTTTTCCTTCATTCTCCTCAGACCCATCTCCCCTGGACTCATATGCAAATGAACCGCTGGGCTGTGAGGCCTTGAAGGTCCCAGCCAGGCCAAACAGAACTTTCTATCATTGGCCGATTCTGGTCACAGCCCACGTGGTCTTCCTTCCCAGCGCCTTCTCTTCATTGAACTTGGCTCTGGGGACACGCTAGGGGCCCCAGCCACCCCCCTTAACCTCCTATTTCAGAAACCTTCGTTCGTGTGCAAATCAGCTCATCCAGTGAATTATTAATGGCGAGTCTTCTGCTTCTAGGCCACTACTTCCAAGGCCTGGGGCAGCCCTCCCTCCAGCTGGGGGCACGAGCAGCTGCCGGGTCCCAGCCCAGGCGGCCCCTGGTGACCCCGAGGGCAGCTCTTGCAGGTGCACAAGGACCAGCGCAGCTGCGTGTGCCGGCGTGTGCTGGGGCGGGCGTGCCCCTGACCCGTGCCTGGGGTAGGTGCGCCCAGCAGTAGTCTTCACGGATGGGTTTCCAGCTCTCTCTGCATCCAAGGACCCTCAGGCTGTCCCAGTGGCTCTGTGAGGTCTGGGGCTCATCTCTAAACCCTGCCCATCTCTAACCCCAGCTTCCTGTCTGTACCCCCTGCCCCACCCCTGAGGGCAGGCCCTGGGCCTTCAGTCGGCAGTGGTCCAGGGGCCGGGCTGGCCAGGGACAGAATACGCCCTGGGAGAGAGTTAGTCCAGTGCAGGCAGCAGCCAAAGCCCCCGGGGCCACCGCTGGGCAGCGGGGAGCCAGGCTGAGCCGGAGAGATGGGGGGCCAGGATATGCCTGCAGGGGGTGACGGTGGAGGGGACCCCATGTGAAGATGGATGATGGAGGTTCTCAGGGAATGCAGTGGGTGGGGCCTCAACACCTGTGCTTAGAAGAG
Source organism: Lasiurus borealis (assembly GCA_004026805.1). Taxonomy (NCBI): domain Eukaryota; kingdom Metazoa; phylum Chordata; class Mammalia; order Chiroptera; family Vespertilionidae; genus Lasiurus; species Lasiurus borealis. The sequence continues at coordinate 24,048 of PVJN01028561.1, forward strand.
GCCTTGAGTGAAACCTAATTGCCTGGCAACCAGGCCTCCTCTCCTGTCTTCTTCACTCACCTCCCCCACCTGTGTCTTTTTTTTTTTTTCCCCAACATCTCTCTGCTTCCCCTCTACCCAGCTGCCTGGGGAATGAATCCACTGGGACAGAGATGGACGGGAAGGTGGAGGCCTCAGAGTGCATTTGCCCAGACCCTGCCTTCTCAGGCACCTCCCTCTGTGCCCTGGCGCCCGTCACAAAGATGCCAGGATGAGTGGAGGCTGCTGGGTAGAGGCTCTAGGCCCTGATAGGCAGATGGATGGAGGGAGGGTGACAGGTGGGGAGAGAGTACCCAGCGGAGAGGCTGGTGGAGGGAGCTGGGCCCCGTGTGGGGGTTGTTATTCCCCAAGTGCTTGTAGCCTGGGCCCAGCGAGACCCGGGGCCCCGGCAGCAGCCCGCAGCGAGAGAGCAGAGGTGGGGGCAGAGGGTTAGGGGCTTCGAGGTAAGTGTACACACCATGCTGAGACCCAGCACCTCCCCAGGGTCCCGGCCTTGTCCCTGCACTGGCAGGGTGGAGCAGGGCCCTGGCTCCCCAGGGAGATTTCCCCCCGGACTCAGCTCATGGATCCCCCGCTTCCTCAGCCTGTCCTGCCCGCCCCCCGGTTTGTGTATGAAGCTGGTGCCAGGCCCGGGGAAGATGGCCCCAGCCCGGCGTCCAGGAAGGGGACTCAGGGAGAGGCCTTGCGATCACTCCACTGTTGCTGCAGCCAGATGCCCGCTAAGAGCCCGGGCGCTCACCCACACGCCAGGCCAGGGGCTTGGAGGCGGTGGGGGTACGAGAGGCCCACCAGCCAGTGGGGGTGAGTCTCCTCCAAGAGACAGAATGCTCAGAGGGACAGAGCCATAGAGTGAGAGAGTGACATGCAGAGAGCGACAGAGACAGAGGGAGAACAAGAGCGACAGACAAGAGAGAGAGAGAGAGAGAGAGAGAGAGAGAGAGAGAGAGAGAGAGAGAGAGATGCAGAGGTGGGGTGTGCTGGCCCCTCCCTGAGGAGCGCCTACCCCCTGCTCTGCCCCCCTCCCCCCAGCGCTGCCCCCAGGCCTCACCTTGGAGTAGGTGGCCCCGTTGATGACCTCTCCCTTCCGCAGCCAGACGATGGTGGCGGCGGGCTTGGCGTTGTCGGCGTGGCAGGTGAGGTTGAGGGGGTCCCCTGCCCGCAGGCTGATCACGGGGCCCCCCAGGATGACGGGGTCGTCGGGTGGCACTGTGGGCAGAGGAGGAGGGAGGTCAGGCTGAGGGCACCCTGCCCCTCCAGCTGGGCAGCCGCGGGGCTGGCGGGCTTTATGGAGCTGATGACAAACAGTAATTACCATTCTTTAATAACCGTTAATCCCCGCGTATTGTCACAGTAATAACGGCAGTAATCCCGCACGCGCGCGCCGCGTGTTTATGTGCAGAGGCCGTTCCCAGCAGCGCCTCACCCTCTGCTCGAGAGGAGCCTGCGAGGGGACGGGGCAGGCCCTGAGCCTGGTCACAGGGGAGCCCAGCTCCGATGCCAGACGGTATCTGTAGTCTCATCCTGTTTAACAACACCTCCTCCTCCTCCTCCTCCTCCTTCTCTTCCTCCCTCTCCTACTCCTTCTTCTCCTCCTCTCCTTCCTCCTCTTCCTCCCCTCCTCTTCCTCTTCTTCCCTCTCCTCTTCCTCCTCCTCCTTCCTCTCCTCCTCCTCCTCCTCTTCCTCCTCTCCTCCTCCTCCTTCCTCCTCTTCCTCTTCTTCCCTCTCCTCTTCCTCCTCCTTCATCTCCTTCTCCTCCTCCTCTTCCTTCTCTCCTCCTCCTCCTCCTTCTCCTCTTCCTCCTCCTCCTTCTCTTCCTCTTCCCTTTCCTCCTCCTCCCTTTCCTCCTTCTCCTCCTCCTCCTTCTAGACCATCGGTTCTCAACCTGTGGATCTCAACCCATTTGGGGGTCGAACAACGCTTTCACAGGGGTCGCCCAAGACCATTGGAAAACACAGATACGATTCATAACAGTTGCAAAATTACAGTTATGAAGTAGCAACAAAAATAATTTTATGGTTGGGGGTCACCACCACATGAGGAACTATATTAAAGGGTCGCGGCATTAGAAAGGTTGAGAACCACTGTTCTAGACTGAAAGCAATTTTTTAAATGTTTTTTTTGTAATTTTATTTGATTTCAGAGAGAGGAAGGGAGAGAGAGATAGAAACATCAATGACTGAGAAACATCATCCCTACCCACACGCTCCCTACTGGGCACCGAGCCTGCAATCGGGGCATGTGCCCTGACTGGGACCTGGACCGTGACCTCCTGGTTCGTGGGTCAACACCCAACCACTGAGCCTCACCGGCCTGCCTTCTTTTTCTTTTTTAGACAAAGCTCCGTCACATCTGCTGTCTGATTTCATCCTCACAGCCATCTTGCCGATAAAACATGATCACGACCCCAACTGCATACATGTCGAAACGAGGCTCCACTCCAGGGGTCAGGCTCCAGGTCGCACTGCCCGGGAGTGGCAGAGCCAGGGCTAGGAGCCAAGCCCTGACACCCAGTAGGGTCCCCTTCAGCCAGCGCTCTGCCCTTCCTTCCTGCATCCAGGGCCTGGCTGGGGACTCCGCCCTGGGAGCACCCACCCCCTGAGTTTCTCTTCCTGAGAAAGAACAAACTCTCAGGGCAGCAGGATCCTCCGCCCGGATCCTGGCCCAGCGAGAAGTCAGCCTCCGCTAACCCTGCCCAGCCTTCCGGGGAGGCCTGGGCACAGGCACATGGTGGGTGTGGGCCGGACAATCAAGACACCCCGTACCCGCTCATTACTGCAGAGGCTGCGGGTGTGGCCCGGGAGCCACGGGAGGCTAATGAGGGCTTTGCAGCACCGGGGGTGGGCGTTCCACTGGCCGCGGAGGGAGCTCTATCTCCGGGGGCCGGCCTTCCAGCAGGGAGGGCTGGGCTGGGCTCCTTCGCTCTCCCCTGGGTGGGGGCAGCTTTCTCCCCACGAGGGGCTCCAGCCGAGCTTGCCAGGGGCCAGGAAGACGGAAGAGAGCCACCGGCAGCTTCTGGAGTGGAATAAAGCAGCCCGTGGTGCGGTCAGGCGGAAAGCACCCTCCGGCAAGGCCTGGAGGCAGCGCCTTCTTTTTTTTTTAAATTTTTTTTATTTTATTGATTTTTCACAGAGAGAAAGGGAGAGGGATAGAAAGTTAGAAACATTGATGAGAGAGAGAGACATCGATCAGCTGCCTCCTGCACGCCCCCTACTGGGGATGTGTCCGCAACCAACGTTCGTGCCCTTGACCGGAATCAAACACGAGACTCCTCAGTCCGCAGGCCGACGCTCTATCCACTGAGGCAAACCGGTTTCAGCCTCCTTCTGGTTTTATTTCCTCAGACCCGAAATGGGAGAGGTCGCCTGGCCCGTGTGGCTCAGTGGCTGAGTGTGTCGACCTAGGAACCAGGAGGTCACGGTTCGATTCCCGGTCAGGACACACGCCTGGGTTTCGGGCTCGATCCTCAGTGGTGGGGCGTGCAGGAGGCAGCTGATCAATGACTCTCTCTCATCATCGATGTTTCTGTCTCTCCCTCTCCCTGCCTCTCTGTTTAAAAAACAAACAAACAAATAAACACCTAAATGGGAGAGGTGACCAGGGGGCTCTGGAACGTTCTCTCCAGCCTGGACATCCGTGGGGTCTGGCAGCGGTGTAAGCCGAGCCAAAGCTTACCACCTTCCGGGAGAGGTTTTGAAAAGCAAGGCCACACACAGGAACCAGCTGGACCGATTCCTGGAGCCGGACCTCCAGCCAGAGGGCTTTCAGGCTCCTGGCGGGTCCCGTGTGGCTGAGTTTCAGAACCGACGGCCTCTGGGCCTTAGTTCCTGCTTGTCACGCCGCTGGCCACAGTGTGGGGACTGAGCTGGCCTTTCCAAAACACAGAGACCGTGCTGGGCGGAGCCCTCCCTCCCGGTGTGCGGGGCTGGGGAATACTGGGCTAGGGAGGGAGGGGAGCGGAGAGGGGCGTGGGCTGCAGGGTGGATGCACACGCACCCACACATCCACCCTCAGAATGGGTGCTGATTACATCTTCCCAAATAAGCGGTTATCACGCCGGGTATTCATGTAGCTATGCATTATTGATTGGCCTTCGCCTGGCTGCACACCAGATGGGGTATGTGTGTGGGGGGTGGTGTGTGTGTGCAGATGGGGCTGGGGTGTGTGGGGGGTGGATAGGGGAGGAAGGAGGAAGTTGGGGGCCCACAGCTGCAGCTCCCCAGGTACGGAAGGGGGACTCAGTCGCTCTCTCCTCTGCGGAGGGTCCCAGAGCTGGAGTGCTTGGGAAGGTGGGGGTGGTTGGGTGGGGGTGGGGGTGGGGGGAGCGTGGAGCAGCCGGAGCCGGGCCATGCATTATTCATGAAGACCGCCCAGGATTGGTTATTATCCCGAACCACTACAGCGCTTGGGCTCCTAATTTTTAATCACAGGGAAGGTGGCAACGTTAGCCTTCGGTGATTAATCCGGAGATAAAAATAGTTGGCTGTTTCGGTGGTGCGCTCCTTG
>PVJN01028562.1:0-27137 GCA_004026805.1 Lasiurus borealis
CTCTTTTAAAACTAAACAGCCCAGCAGGAACACAGGGTATTCAGGGAGAATTGGCAATTGTTTGGGGCCTGTGGGGTGGCTGTCCCAGTTACCAAGGGAAGGGAATTGAGGTTCCCAGCAGGTAGCACAGTGGATTAACTCTTACCACACTGGACCAGGGCTAGGAATAGTGGGAAGTGAGCCCTTCCTCCTGCTCCAGCCTTATGGCCACCAGACCTCATACTCATGAGGTGACAGATATGGCTTTTCTGCCCCAACATGCCTGCAGTCCCCCACTCTCTGTGGCAGTTCTGCCTGGGCCACTGCTCTTCTCCTAGAAGAGAAGCACCTCACTGTGGTGTCACCCTGGAGGGGCCTGCTCGGACTTGTGATGTGGCACCTCTGCCCAGCCAGGTGCCTTGTTTGGTAGTCATTAATGAAGAAAACTGGAATCAACTCTATCACAAATGAGGAGACTTCACATGTAAATTTGTACTTCCAGAAAAATGCCTGGATCAAGCACACTGATGCCAAGAAGAAGAAGCCCTTTTAGAAGAGCCAGTGTGCTCTGGGGGGCGGAGGGCAGCTACCAAGCACTGTAGGGCCCAACACATGTGCCCATCCCTTAGCCAGGCCCCTAAACCTCACACCATTACTGGACGCTGCCCCAGGCACTCTAGCACAAAGAGTGAAGTGACTGGTCAGGGGCTCCATGATGCACACACCCCTCCCCTCAACGAAGAATTCCCAATTCCCATCCCAGCTCTGCCACCTATAAGCTCTAAGACCTTGGGCACATGATCTAAACCCTGCACTTGGCTCCTTATTTCTCAGATGGGGAGATGATGCCCATTTTATCAACGGTTGGGAGAATTCCAGTATGACGAGTGGGCAGCCACCACCAAGTGTGCAATGGTGGTGCTGAAGGTCGGTACTATTCTTTGTTCTGTAATCACAATACACACACACACTAGAATGCGAACCGTAAACTTTTATTAATGGAAAATGGAATGCCTCATTACAGAAACCTTGTTTCAAAAATGGCAGAACAAGAACACGCTTATTTAAAAAAAAAAAAAGAAAAAAAGAGTTCACATATTACCGAGCTACAACATGGTGGCAGGATTTGTTTTTGTTTCTTAAAAGATTCCACAAGTTCAAGGTAACTGGCTAAGAAATTCAACAGTGCATCTGCCTACCTGAACACGTGGAGGAAGTGGGGTTTAGTAGCGGCGAGTGAAGTGGGGATATGGATGGGGGTGGGGGTGCGGGACTCTGTTGCCCCTGTCCTGGCTGGCCAGTCCTCCATCTTCCAGTTCTCCACTGGGCACCACATGGCCCTGGGAATGCCCATCTTGTGCAAAGCCGCCTCGCCTAAGAACAAAGGCACACATTTGTCCCTTGAAGTGCTTTACATTTTCACCATCACATGGCAGCACGCAGCTCTGCAGCCTTTAGAGCCCGCATGGCTTTTCCGGGTGAGAAACATCGTAATTACAGACCACATTCCAGGTCCCTGGAGAGCGTTATTTGTACTATTTACCAAGTGCTGCTTTTGGGACTTGTTTTCAAAACATTCAACCCAGCAAGTTGATCAAACATGCAAAAAAGGGAGAGGAAGTGAGAAGCAGGAACAATGCAATTTTTTCCGAGGACAAAACTTCTTACCCCGACATTCCACCCCGATTGGCTATGTGCCCTGTCCCTGAGGGCCCAGAGAGGCCCCTCTCAGCACCTGGAAGACAAGAAACAGTCTGCAAACACTCCCTTCTTGGAAATCCTGGGGGACACAGGGGGGTTGGGAGGGGGGCGGGGTGGGAAGAGGGGAAGCTGGCCTGTGGAGAGCTCTGGGACTGGCCAACCCTTCTTGGAAGCCCCCCACCCTCACTCATGGGCAGGAGTTAGCCCATACCTAGCCACCTGGCGTGCTCCCGGCCTGCCGTGCCTGCGTCTACCATGCCCGGCCAAGCACGCTCTGGGTGCTCCTCTAGCCTCTGACTATGCTCCGTCCAGTCACGTCCACCCCTGTACCAACAGGAGAAGAAAAAAAAAGCAGATACATCCCAGTATGCCTCTAGAGAAGGCTGTGGCAAGGCTTCAACCTTCACACCTTGTACCGATTGTTTCTGAGGGAAGTGGGCAAAGATGGGAACAGACACTTTTCCAAAGGTACATGCATGGCCAATAACACACAAGAACGTGCTCAGCATCAGTAACATCTCAACCAGATGATTGAGATCCATCCTCATCCCAGCTACGCCATGACTCTTTATCAGACAGGCCAGGCAGCTCAGTTGGTTAGAACATTGTCTTGATAAACCAAGGTTGTGGGTTCGATCCCTGGTCAGGCACATACAAAAAACAACTAATGAATGCATAAATGGGTGGATCAACAAATTGATGTTTCTCTCCTTTCTCTTTCTCTCTCTCAAAAAACCAAAAACAAACAAAAAACAAAAGATGAACCTTAGCAGCTTTGCCTCAGTGGATGGAGTACTGACCCTCAGACTGAAAGGTTGAGGGTTTGATTCCAGTCAGGGGTCCAATTCTGTCAGGGGCATGTATCTGGGTTGCAGGCTCAATCCCTGGCCCTGGTTGGGTTGTGTGTGGGAGACAACTGATCGGTGTGTCTCTCTCATATTGATGTTTCTCTCTCTCTCCTTTCCATTCTCCCACTCTCTCTAAAAATCAATGGAAAAATAACCTCAGGTCAGGATTTAAAAAAACAAACAAACAAATAATAAAAAACAACACCAGACTGTAACAAGTGCTGGTGAGGATGTGGAGAAACTGGAACCTCACAAGACTAGCAGGAACTGAAAATGGGGTAGCCTCTGGGGAAACAACAGCAGCGGTTCCTCAAAAGGTTCAACTCCTAGAGACCATGAAACCAGCAACACCCCTCCTAGGTATCTAGAGAAGGGAACATATGTTAACATATGTTAGCACCAAAAATGTTCTTAATAGTCCCCAAATGGAAACAAGCCAAGTGTTTGTCCTTCAACGCATGAATGGATACATAAGAAGTGTTCCATCCATACTGGGGAACATTATGTGACCATTAAAAGAAGTGAAGCGGGAACATTTGAGATCTAGCTTTCCAGCATATGTCATTAGTTTGGCTCAAATCTTATATAATAAAAGGCTAATATGCAAATTGACTAAATGGCAGAAAGACCAGTTGCTATGATACACACTGACCATCAGGGAGCCAACACTCAACATAAGAGCTGCCCCCTGGTGGTCAGTGCACTCCCACAATGGGGAGTGAACTGTTCAGCCAGAAGCCGGGCTCATGGCTGGCAAGCGCAGAGGCTGTGGCAGACAGTCAGATATCCCCTGAGGGCTCCTGGACTGCAAGAGGGCACAGGTCAGGCTGAGGCAACCATCCCTGAGTGCACAAATTTCGTGCAATGGGCCTCTAGTAAACTCATAAAACTAAAAAGAAAAGAAAGAGCCCTGGCCAGATAGCTCAGTTGGTTAGAAACACCAAGGTTTCGGGTTCAATCTCCAGTAAGGGTACTTATCAGGGACAACCAATAAATGTACAAATAAGTGGAACAAAAAACCAATGTTTCTTTCTCTCTTTCAAAGCAAAATATTAAAACAACAATAAATGAAGCACTGTCATTCACTGTTACGTGAATAAAACTTGAAATCATGATGCATAGTGAGAGAAGCTACACACAAAAGGCCACAAAGAATTTGACTTCATTTATGTGAAGTGTCCAGAATAGGCACATCCAGAAAAACAGAAAGTGGGTGAGTGATTGCTAGGGGCTTGTGGAGGGGATGGAAAATGATGGGGCCAGGTCAAGGCTTTTTTTTTTTTTTTTTTTTTAATATATTTTTATTTATTTCAAGAGAGGGAGGTGGGGGGTTGTGGGGAGGGGGCGGGGAGAGAAACATCACTGATGAGAGAGAATCATCGACTGGCTGCCTCCTGCATGCCCCCTACCCTAAAGGGGATCAAACCTGCAACCCAGGCATCTGCCTTTGACCGGAATTGAACCTGGGACCCTTCAGCCTACAAGCGCGACGCTCTATTGGCTGAGCCAAACCAGCTTGGGCAAGGCTTTTCTGTGTGGGTGAAGATATTCTAAAATAGACTGTTATGAACATACTGAAAGCCACTGAATTGCAGATTTTACTTTAATTTTTTAATCCTCACCCGAAGACATTTTTCCACTGATTTTTAGAGAGAGCGGAAGAGAGAGGGAGAGAAACATCTATGTGAGAGAAATGCATTGATTGGTTGCCTCCTGCATGAGCCCTGACCACAGTCCAGGCCCAGGGAGGAGTTTGCAATCAAGGTACATGCCCTTGACTGGAATCAAACCCGGGATCCTTTGGTCCACAGGCCGATGCTCTTTCCACTGAGCCAAATCGGCTAAGGTGAATCGTACACTTTAAATGTTTGAACTGTATGGCATGTGAACTATGTCTCAAAAAGCTTTTTGAAAAAGAGCCTGGCTGGTGTGGCTCAGTGGTTGAGCATCAACCAATGTACCAAGAGATTACTGGTTGATTCCCAGTCAAGCAAACATGCCCAGGTTGTGGGCTCAATCCCCAGGAGGGGTCATGTAGGAGAAAATTATCTCTCTTTCTATCCCTTTCCCTACCCCTCTCTCTAAAATCAATAAAAACATATTTTAAAAAAATTATTTCAGATAGAAATTCTGTGAGATTAAAATCCAAATATGGTCCCAGTGTGAGGGCACCAGCAGCCATCATGACTGTCCAGAAATGATAAGACCAAGGCTGAGTCTAGAATGACAAGTATACTGGCCACTGGACTGACAAGTGCTCAGAGGCAAGAACTAGGAATCCACCAAAGCCCCAACACGCCTGTGAGGGCAAATGCAAAATTGCTCCCCAAAAGTGAGACCCGAAAGTTTCTAATGTCTTTAGACAGGTGACAGCACCCAACCATGCAGTGAGGTTGTTCAGGGCTGTCTCCAGTCTGAGAAAGGGAGTTCTCTCATTTATATTTCCCAAAGGTACTTAAGGAAAATGGTTTAAATGTTAAAGACTGAGTGCTAAGTAGGTCGCTCGGGAAAGCACACTTGGCATTTATCTATGAGACTGAACACCTGAAACCCCACGAGAGATAAAGTAAAATCTTCTGGTATCCAAGATGTTGGCTTTCAAAATTCCTAAAGGCGACTTTTTTGGGGGATGTTTGAGAGGGTGGGGGAGCGAGTGTGGATATGGGAGAGTAAAGCTTTTCTACTGTCCAGGGAGACAAATCTAAGGAAGGCTTCAGGGTTGTCTCCTTCAGCAGGCAGGGGCCTTGTGATAGATGTGCATAACTGGGGTGATGCAGGCAACCTGGTAAGGCACACACAGCCAGTTCATTCTCAGAGGGGCGGCCCTCTAACCAGGGGAAGATGTCCACCGCCATCATGGGCTTCCCACTAACCTGGGTGGAGGTGGTGGCCCCCGGCCCTCACTCATCCTCTTGTCTGAGCCATAGCTTCCCCAGCCATCCCGAGAGTCCCGGCTGTGGCGCTCTGGTGGTCCTCCATGGCCATGGCGGTCATCTGAGTAGTGCTGAAAGGCAGGAGAAGGCAACTCTAGCCATCTCACTCCCCTATAGGCCTGTACACGTTCACCTCTGGAAGGCTTGTCAACCTACACACACTGCTGGGGTGGGCCACGGTGTGTTACAGCACCTCTGGCCACTCTGTGAGGACCTGCCCAGGCCCAATCTGAATCTTGCTAGTTGCTGGATGTTCTGTTTGCAACCCTGACAATACCTGAGGAGTTCTTGGCAGAGCTCTTTGGTTCCTTGCTTGAGAACTGAGTCCCTATAGTTCTATCACTGGTGCCACACAAAGTGCCAGGACAAGCCTCTCTGGCCCTGTGAGGTCCATTGAGAAAAGTCACTTAGAGTCTTCCTTGCTGATGATAGGAGGTTCCCTTCCACTCCGCCTGCCTTGATTTCTTCTTTTGCCATTAATCTATGGAGGTGGCATGGCCCCTCGGTAGCTGACACTGGAGGCAAGCGCTGAAGAGAACTTCAGTGCCTTGGCCAGCCAGTTCTGTGCTCAGGAATCCAGCACATCTGGGCAATGATGGAGCTGATCTACTGTTCTTAGAAAACACACTCCTGTTTTAAGAACTATGCTGCTGATGCCTGCCCCCGGCCTTTCTCCTGGTAGGCTTCCCTTTTCTCTTCTTAACTGACACCTTATTCATCCCTCACCAGGTATCAGCAGATCCACCCCAGAGGCATCTGTAACAGAGGGGACCCCCCAAAAAACATGGGCTAAATGACTGTCTGACAGGCTGTTAAGCCCCATTTGGGGTATCCACAGTACTGAAACTCAAAGGCACTCTAAACAAGCTGGCAACAAGAGCTACTTGCAGTTTCTGCTAGATAAAATGAAACAAGAACAAGCCATATGCATCTGAACAAAGCCTCTACTTAGCAGAAAACAATAAATTCTGCGTGTTACTTGTTCTCCAGAACACCGTGTCCATGCTGCCCCACCCACTCAGACACAAAGCAGGCACCCAATTATCTGGATGTTACTCACCTGTCCATCTCGCTCTCCCATCACTGTCCTTGAGCCCTCCCTCCTGAAAAAAAGAAATCTAATTCCAATGGCAGCTGATGGTACCATACAACATTCCTATAGGTGCCACAAAAGCCACAATTGGGGCACTCATTCTATTTCCCCATTTTAAGAACTGCCTGATTAAAAAAAAAGCGCTGGCTCACATCTTTCCCTAGGGGTGGGAGTAAAGTCAGATCCTAAGAAGATGGAAATATTAATTTTGCTGAAATATCCTGGAGAGAAGGGTGTCAGAAGTAGACACCCCTGAATGAACTATAACTTCCTTTACCTATGGCCTGATAACAGGGAAACCTAACCTCTGGCTTAACACATTTGATTCACACCAAATCTCGAACCAAATCCAACCACAATGAATTAAATAAGTAGCTTTTTAGCCACATTTTCCCTTTCCTTACAGAGAGTTAATGAATGGTGAAATGGCTCCACGATATGCAGCCCAGGGAAGCCCAATGGGATTTCTCCCAAAAAGAGAGAACTCTTCAACTGGAAAAGTGAGGGCTGTCTTCCTAATCTAGTCCTCATTAAGTAAGGCATGGCAAAGAAAAACCCACCCTGACCTTCAAAACAAACAAGGCCCAATGAGAACTGTCCCACATTCTCTGGACAGTTCTCTTTGTAGTTTCCTGGCAAAGAAACCTACACCTCTCAGTAAACCTTCCTGCCCACTCTGCCTTCACCAGCTTAGGCAGGACACATCTCTTCTAAAAACTGCTTCCTCATTTCTGTATATTAATTGCTTCCTCCCTACCTATGCAAAAGGCAAAGGGAATTAGATAGGGTGATAGTGAATCTTGGGGGCTGGTACTGATGTGAGGGACAGAGAGGAATCACCAGGGAAGTGTGAAACCCAGAGCCTGGGCCACCCCCAAAAGAGCTGAGTGATGGGGAATTCTGAGGCTCAGGTCCTGCCCAGGGCCCCATCCATCCTCTCCGTGCAAAGAACAGTGGATGAAATGAGGTCTGAGGGACGTCTTGCCAGGTTAAGTCCCGGATGCGGTAACTGGCCACAATTCCAACATTTTGCTCAAAGCCTGTTTCTAAATCCCATGTGTGGCTGGTCAAACCCTACCCTCTAGGACATCACAAATAAATCAGACATTAAGAGAACAAAGGGAGACCTGTCTCTACTGCAAAAAGGGAGTGGGGGACTGACCTGTCGACCGCATGGTCCTGGTACTGGCTTCGGCTTCGATGGTCAAAGTCGTGGAAGCGGTGATCATACCGAGGGAAATCTGGGCGGTACCTATCCTCCAGGGCCACACGTTTTCCTTCTGGCCAATAAGCATCATCTCGCCTGTTTTAAAAAGGATGCAAATTTTACTTATGAAAAAGAACAAAGGAAAAAAAAGAGTGAAGGTGGGGAGAGGAGCTCTCTCTCCAGACTCAGCATCATTTAAAATGTACTACAGGGCTAACCGCTAAACATTCAATCACTATCACTTTGATTTAATAAATTAATATTCCCAAAACTGCCAAGAGGCATGAGTATTTTCATCTGACAATTCTGAAAATCAGACCGCTGTGAAGTAATTGTGTCATAATGCTCTTAATACCTTGATCCCCACCTGAGTTCAAGTGCAAATGAAATAAAATACTTGATTCTTTAGGACTGGTATTCTGAGGTGCCACATTTTCAGCTTCCCATCTTCTATAACCTGAACCTCCCCCTGAGATTTATGCAAAAGGTAAAGGGAATTAGATTGAGTGATAGTGAACTACATACAGCTTAGAAAAGCATCCAATTATCTTCTTCCTGATTTTTACCAGAAAACTAGGCTCATGGGTGGTGAGGTAATGGGTGACTGACAGTTAAGCAGCTCAGAGAAGCTAGAGACCAATAAACCTACTTTTAAAACAGAAGGCAATGTCCTTTTCCACAGTGCCAACTCTGTGCCTTTTCCCCTACAAGGACATGATATGGAGTGGTGGCCAAGGCCAATGCGGGCTTCATGCACACTTGGTCATCTCCTGCAACAGCACTTGGAGGATGGTGATGCCCCACCAGGAATTACAGTGCAAATAATGGCACAGCCCAAGCGAAAGCATCACAATCCCTCAGCACTGTAACTCTCAAAATTCTCCAATGAACTCAGTTGATGAGAAAGTTGCATAGCCAGGAGATGTGACATACTACTGAAGGCAACGAGTTCTGGACAGGTGTCCAAATTTCATGTTAAATAGCCCTGATTCCCCAAACTCAGATGGATAGCAGCCGAAGCAGCTCCTGGAATGGGAGGAGAAGAGGCAACACCTCTAAGTCACAGGTAAGCTGGATCCTTACCTCCCATCATCATGGGGCCTCCGGAGCCCCTGTCGCTGCTCATAGCGTAGCTGTTCCTGCTGACGCCGAAGCTCCTCACGCTCACGGTGAATGCGCTCCTGCTCCTTCCTGCGCTCACGCTCTACTCGCATCCGCTCTCGTTCCAGTCGTTCCCGCTCCATGCGCTCCCGCTCCAAGAGGTGACGCTGGCACTCAAGCTCCATGCGCTCCCGGTGCAGCCGTGCCTTCTCCTTCCAGGCCTCCAGGCGTTGCTCCCGCTCCCGCTGCTCACGCTCTCTGCAGGGATACAGCAAGGCCACTCAGTTCCCACTGTGAAGGTCCCTGGCCATTGAGGCATTGCCCTCCAAAGGGACCAGGATACTTCCATCTGGCCATTCTGGGTTTCTCGAATGCTCACTGGTTTGGGTCCAGGCTATAGGCGGCAGGTGCTTACCACTCCCACTAAGTTGCTTAGAGTAGCCAGAAGCCCCAATGAGCAAACTTTCCCTTTCTCAAAAAAGCAAAGATAGAGGTGGGCTGGGAGGGACCAGCAAGGAGACACAGCTCAGATCCAGGCCAGGAAGACTTGGCTCAAAGGATCCCAAATAAAGCCACACATCAGTAAGGTGGAGAAAAATTAGAAAAGCAAAGAGTAACTGCTGTGTATACAGAGAAAACCCTTAAGAAGCTATTATAGTAGCTTTCCCTGAGGATAAAAGGGTACTCTGTTGCAGATTAATGCTGTAAATGAGCCACCTCTTTTCTACATCTTCCTCATAAAAACATTGCATTTTGAAATGAGTGTCATTTTGAAAAGATCTAGGAAAGTGTGGGGAGAGGCGAAGGCTAGTGAGGTGATTGCTGGCCTGGCACCAGCAGCTGGGACCAAGGTCTCATGTCCTCAGTCACAGCACACCAGGAGCTGAGCAAAGACTGGGACCACCCCTCTCTGTGTGAGAAGAGGACATGCTGTCGCTTATCTCACACTCCACCAGTGCCTGGAAAGGCTCCAAACCAAGCATGAGCGAGCTGGAAGCAAAATACCTCCAAATAGGATCAAAAGGCTTCAAAATGTGCTTTTATTTTTTAAAGTGACACAGCCAGAAGCTGAAATCACATGACTTCAGATAAAAGCAAACGTAGCAAAACTTAAGAGGTTTGTATGTGATCTGCTTTAGCTTAAGAAAATTCTCCAAACACCGTGATGTAAACCTTTTGTTTCATGGAACAACACTGGAAGGAAATGTCAACGGGCTCTAGATGTCTTGACATGATATGGCAGAACCCAGAAGTGGAAATGACAGGCTTACTTCAATAAACTATCTTCTTAATAAAAGGTGAGAGGGCAAAGAACATGACTGCGACCCCTGCTGCCTGAAAAGGCTGTAACTGCAGACATCCAGGGGTGAAGAGGCCACTCCTCTAACATCTCCAATAAAACTGCCACATTCCTTGGTTGCCTTTTAGAAAAATCTCATTTATTTATGTACTTTTCCAGAGGAAAGACTAAGGCCTCAACACTTGGATCCCCTTCCATCAAAGCCATCCCTGGGTGAGCTCCATGGGCCAGGGTCCACCGTCAGCCAGAGGAAATGCTTAGCAGAAATGGGCTTTTGATGGTGAAATGGTAAACACACATTCAACATAGAGATGATGACCCCCTTTAATGACAAAAACAAAAACCAGATAATGTATTATAGAATTGTATACCTGAAACCTATATAATTTCATAAACCGATGTTAACCAAATAAATTCAATTTTTTAAAAAAGGGGCTTTTGATGAATATCATACTGTCCCTTTGGCCCCAGGGGAAACATGCAAGATGGCCTGCAAGCCCAGGCTACAGAGAAGACTCACTTGGGGAGAAAGGCAACAATCCCCAGAGGAGACCAGCAGCCTGGCTCCACCCCACTCACCGCCGCCTCTCCGACTCTCGGATTTCCCGTTCCCACTGCCTCTGGCGCTCTCGCTCCCTTTGCTCTTTGATTTTGTCAAATGATAAGATGTCTCTCTTCTCTTTGCTTTCTGATTTTCGATCCTGACTCTTGGAACTCTGTTCACCAAAATTGGTTTATTAATGTCAGAAAAATGATTACAACAAATGCCCAATGAAAGTTAAATATACAATATCTAGATTAAGCTAAGATTCTTCTGTCGCACTAAAGTTACGTAGAGGTCCCAGCACAGGCCGCTTCATTCCACATCTGAGTCACATTGCTCACCCCATAATCTGTCTTTAATTTTTCTTTAAATTGCTTTTAGAGAGGTGGGGGGAAGGAGAGAGGGAGGGAAATCAACTTGTTGTCCCACTTATTTATGTACTTACCTGTTGATTCTTGTATGAGTCCTGACCAGGGATCAAACCAACAACCTTGGTGTGTCAGGACGGTGCTCTAACTGACCTAGCAGGCTAGGGGCCTAAAGTCTGGCTTTTTTTTTTTTTTAATATATTTTTTTATTAATTTTTTACAGAGAGGAAGGAAGAGGGATAGAGAGTTAGAAACATCGATGAGAGAGAGATATCGATCAGCGGCCTCCTGCATGCCCCCTACTGGGGATGTGCCCGCAACCAGGATACATGCCCTTGACCAGAATCGAACCTGGGATCTTTCGGTCCGCAGGCCGACGCTCTGTCCACTGAGCCAAACCGGTTTCAGCTATAGTCTGGCTTATAAACTTTATAAGCAAAGGATAGTAAGGGAAAAGAAAAGATGGGATGAAACCTCAGAAAACCTACAGGCAGTTTTCCTAGTGTAGCAGAGTCACATGGCCCCTTCACTCACTGGGGGGCAGCTATAGAGCCAGTTGTTTGGACAGTGAGATGAAGGACTACATCTTTCACTTCTCAAGTGCAGTGTCAGGGCTTAGGCAGGCAGCCTTAAAACAGAATTATCCAATAGTGTAAAGTTCACTCCCAATAATGTATAAAAGATTAATGGGTGACTTGCCTATTCTCTTTCTGGCCTAAGGTAGAAAATAATGATGGCCAACTAACATCTTTAAGGCTCTCAGAGGCGGAGACACCCAAATCAGACTGGCCACACAAATCAGACTCCCAGGAAGCTTTCACATAGCCCAGAATCCGGGTCTCCTACACAGGACAGGGTCTAGGATACCACATTTTTAAAAAGCTGCTCTGTCCTGGCCTGTGTGGCTCAGTTGGTTAAGAGTGTCATCTTGTACACTAAAAAGTTGCGCTGGTTCAATTCCTGGTCAGAGCACATACGTGAGCTGCAGATTCAATTCCTGGTGGGGGCATGCAGGAGGCAGCTGATCAATATTTTGTTCTCACATAGATGTTTCTCTCTCTCTCCTCCCCTCCTCTAAAAATCAATTACAAATCTTAAAAGAAAATGCTGTTCAGCTTAATTTCTTAATTAGCCCACACAGGGAGTTAAAAAAAAATCAATAAAAGACAAAGCAACCTGGAAGGAAGATGGGCAAAGATTAGAACCAGTTCTTCTACTAAAAAAAGATTGTGGGGCTGGGGGGGAATAGAGAGGGACATATAAATAGAGGACAGATGCACCCCCAAAACACCATAGTACACTCTTAACCTATGAGACAGGCAGAGCTTAAAGTGTAATCACACAACTGCAGGCTGAAATGAGGAAGGACAGCCCCTAGGTTCTGGGGGAAAGCATGTGATCTAGTGCAGAGACCAGCAGGCACCAGTCCTCAAATTGTACTCCTGGTCACAACATGGCCTCACCACTTACTGGTGACTCAGCACAAGCTCCACACCCCAGGAATGTCAGCATCCTCTGTAACTTTCTGAAGGGCACCTGATAACATCTACCACAAATAACAATACATATACACCTTTGGACCTAGCAATCCACTGATAGGTGGTTACAAGTCTGCCAAGAGGCAGGCATAGAAAGGCTGCCCACAGCAGTTTTCAACAACGGGACATGTTCATCTACACTAGCGATTAAATGTCTTAGCACTGCATACACACTGTACATTGACATCACCTTCCTGGCTTTGATATTGTGCTACAGTAACAGGAAATAAAATCACTGGGCAAAACTGGGTGATGGACACATGAGACCTGTCCTATTCTTTACAGCTCCCTGTGAATCTAAAATAATTTCAAAATTAAATTAGAAAGTAGCACTGTATATCTCAGCATATTATGCACAAAAGGTGTCCAAGAGCAAGTTACAGAAACCCGTTAGTGGTGGTGTTTCAGAGCATATATAATGTGTTGTATATACAGTACTGTGAGAGAAGTGTGAGGAGCCCATGCAGAAAAGAGGCTTTCATTGTGCTTATGATGTGCCTTCTTATACTATCTGAATGCTTTAATCACATTTACATCTCTGCTACTTTTTTTTAACATCAGTTATCTGAGTGGTAAGTTTAGGGGTCTTTTTTGTTTATTTCTCTGTATTTGATGATTTCCATGCCCATAGAAAAAATGGCAGTAGGAACTGCTCTCCATAGAATCTAAATGTTAACTTAATTCTTAACAACACAAAGTATTCTTCGGTGAATCATATAAAGTGTATTCACTGAAAAAGTGTTGTTCTCCTCATTAACATGTTAGCTGGAATCTTCATCTGGGAAACAGAGGGTTTGTTTTCCAGAATGGAAGAGCAAAATGAGAGACCCCTAGCTTCTCCAGCTATGTGCATAAGTTAATAAGCAATGTAACTCGTCTGATGACATTACAGTCAGTTTTAGGGTAGACTCCAATTTCCTTTTTGGTTAATTTAATAGAAAATCAACTAAATAAAATGAATAAACTGTTATTAGATTAGTCAAAAGAGTAGAAGCTGCCTCCAATTTGGAAAGCCTGGGTGTTGTCCTTCCAGCTCTGTCATTGGGAATCAGTTCTCCTAGAACTGTGGCTCTGTTGACTAATGAGTTTGCTGACCACTGTCATATACTCTTTACTTCTCTGCATACAATATGCCACAATTGCCTAATCCTCACAGTTTTCAATTATACAGTAACATTTAGTCTAGTCCAGTGATTGGCAAACTCATTACTCAAGAGAGCCGCAGTTTGCCGACCACTGTCCTAGAAGATGGTATACCCTGACAAAGAATCAAAGGGCGAATACATTTCTGGAAAGCAAACATGGTTAAGCATTGTTCTGAAATAAGTTCTAGAATCTATTTCATGTTTCTATGCATAATCTGAAGAGTTAACAATATGCCTCCCAAGGACTTCAAAGAATTCCTAAAATTTTAAAGGTCAAATAATGTTGTTTTCATAAATGCAAATAAAAAAAAACCACGACTGGCCTTCAGATGGCAGAAGCGATACTCACTCTTTCTTTTGATCTGCTTGTGGTTTTCACACTAATGACAGGCTCTCCTTTTGATTTATCCATTACTACCGTCCGTTCCATTCCTCTGCTTCCTTCAGGAAAAAAACACAGCAATCTGTGAAAATGTGCTGATGTACACAAGCAAACTGGGGGCTCTTACCGCCTCTCCCCTCCCCGACCAAGCTGTCAAGTGACTAATGCTAACGCTAAAGCCTTTGTGTCCTGTCCCTGTGTCTTCATGATGATATAAAAATTTGATATTTCTCTCTCTTTCTCTCCCTTCCACTCTCTCTAAAAACCAAAGAAAAGAATATCACCTATCAAGGATTACCAAAAAAGAAGCACTACCAATATGACTATACTGGGCGGAAACCAGTTGGCAAACCCAAACACGTCTTTGCTCATCTAGAATGGATTTGCCTGCATCTTACAACTTAAATCTGAGTCAAAGTACATTCTGCAACATGTACACAAACACATCCCACCTATAGGCTTGTTTCCTTTACCCCTCATACTCTATCCTAGTGGCTTCATGATAACCAATTTCAATTTTTATACCTACCACACATTGTGGAATGCTCTGTATAACCCAGGCTCTTATGCTCTCCGGCTCTGAGGGAGCCCCTCCCCACCCCCACAAGTGGGATTCCCTTCATCCGTCTTCAGCAATAAAGGCTCTACACCAATTCTTCCTCTTTATAACAAGTTAAACAGGCTCTAACTGCTAAAACAACCAAGGATTTAGGGAAATTTGCAATACTCCAGGAGCATTTTAAAAACACGTTCCTCGCCGAAACCGGTTTGGCTCAGTGGATAGAGTGTCTGCCTGTGGACTGAAAGGTCCCAGGTTCGATTCCGGTCAAGGGCATGTACCTTAGTTGAGCACATCCCCAGTGGGGGGCATGCAAGAGGCAGCTGATCGATGTTTTTCTCCTCAATGTTTCTAACTCTCTATCCCTCTTCCTCCCTCTCTGTAAGAAATCAATAAAAATATATTTAAAAACATGTTCCTCATGAGAGTGCTGGCAAATTACCCCAATGATTAAGACCTAACTTGTAATACACTGCACCAAATCCCAGTGCTCCAGATGGTCAGGTTTTGTTTCTGTTTTTTTGTGGGTTTTTTTTGAGAAGGGGAGGGGATGTTTTTGTGTGTTTTTTTGCCACAAAACATTCTATGGAGCCTCTTGAAAATATGAAGGTGAAGAGTGCAAGAAATTTTTATAAAATGACAACAGAGGTGGCACACTCTATGTGCAACTGCTCCTGCTCCATAGTCTACAGACATAAGATTTTCATATTCTGTTTTTCATTTGATCTGGCTTTACCATTCAGGCAAAAAAAAAAAAAAAAAAAAAGTAAGATTACACACCTATAGAATTGTACTGAATTAGTTACAAGAACTAGTACATACCCTTCTGGCAACGTCCCACTCTTTTCTGTTAAAGATTCAGGAAAAATAAAAACCCAGGTCACTGTGCTGCCAGTAAAGTTAAATCACTGACCAGAATCTCTCTGCATTTCTGCTGTTGTGTAGAAACTCATTTAAGCCACCTCATCACCTGAGGGTCTGTTGCTTTAATGGCTTTTTATAAGCAGCAAAACTAAGCAAAGTCACTAAAAAGCTCGCTGTGGTTACTTGATCTATTATGACACCCACCAGCCCATTTTGACCAGCTCTTCCCCCCTCATGAACACTTAGCCTCTAATCACCTGATTTGGTGACTCTGGACCGATTTGTAGTTCCTGGTTTTAGGTCGTCTTCATCTTTTTCTTCCTTTTTAATGTCTTCAGGCCTTTTCCCCTCCTTTTTCTCCATCTTCTCTTCCTTCTTAATTACAGTTCTAGGTAAAAACATGGTTATCAAACTTGAGTTCCTGAGACTCTAATAGGAGCAGTTTGCTTGCTCAGATTGATGCATAAAACAAACCAGGCCAGTGGCAAGTGGATGGGGAGAATTATTTGAAAACTGTGGTAATATTTCCCTCTTCAGACACTGCCCCTATTCTCACTTAAGTTATCTGTCACATCTTGAAATATGCAGGATAAAACTGCAAGCTCATGAGGATCTTCTCCCAAGATGCTAGAAGCACTTATATATATATGACAGGTATGCAAATAGACATAATGGAAGAATACTTGTGAAAAACTACTTTCAAATGTCTTGTTTTGAAACATTTTGTATATGTGGAATATTAAGTTTTGTAGGGAAAAAATTTCCCCAAACAGGTATAATATAATATAGAATGGAGGTCAGTACTAGGACCGGACGTTGCTATAACATGAAGCAGTGAGTCATCTACCCATTAACACCAGTACCTGACAATATCTGCATACTTTGAGGAGTTAAAATTAGCCCAGCAGCATGGTTCAGTTGTTGAGCATCGCCCTATGAACCAGGTCTCAGTTTGATTCCCAGTCAGAGCACATGCCCAGGTTGGGGGCTCAATCCCCAGCGTGGGGCATGCAGGAGGCAGGGTATCAATGATTCTCACTCATCATTGATGTTTCTATCTTTCCCTGCTGCTCTGAAATAAAAAAACATATTTAAAAATAAAATAAAATGCTGTGTTATATGCCGGAAAATAGGGAAACTAACATTTCAACCAAAGGGAGCTTTGTCTTTTAGAGAGAGAGGAAGGGAGAGGGAGAGATAGAAACATTGATGAGAGAGAAACATTTAATCAGGTGACTCCTGCCGCCACTTGCTAAAGATTAAGCATGAAACCCAGGTATGTGCCCTGATAGGGAATTGAACCAGCGACTTCTTGGTGCATAGGTGGATACTCAATCATTGAATCATACCAGCCAGGCCAGTTTTATTTTTACTAGAGGGCTGGTACATAAAATTCATACACGGGTAGGGTCCCTAGGCCTGGCTGGTGATCACAGTCTATCTATGGGGTGACTGGTAGGGTGATGGGGAGGAGGAGGGCGCCCCCACTGGCACCCAACTTGGCTGGTTTGGGGGCCTGTGAGCAGTTCTTGCATTGAGCATCTGCCCCCTGGTGGTCAGTATGAGTCATAGCAACTAGTTGTTCTGCCGTTTGGTCGAATTGCATAATAGGCTTTTATTATATGACTGCTTTCAGAGAGAAAGGGAGAGGGAGAGATAGAAACATCATTGAGAGAAAATCATTGATCAGCTGCTTCCTGCACACCCACCATGGGATTCAAGCCTGCAACTCAGGCATGTGCCCAAAGAATCAAACTGTGATCTCATGGTTCATAAGCCAATGCTCAACCAGACAAGGTAGTTTTATTCTAAGCAGTGAAATAAATCAGTTTCCATTTAAAATGTCTCCCATATTTCTTAATGTTATCTGTCTCAGGCAATTAAATTCCAGTCATTAAATGCCCACCATGTGCCAAGCTCCCGGGCAGGAAAGCCAGGTCCCACTAGATTCTAACTAGCCCTCTTTTCCCTATGACGTGAGCAGAGTTCACATTGGCCGAAGAAACCCCTTTCAGTTCACTCTTACTTTCTTCTAGACTTCAATAGCACAAAGCTGTATCTTTAAATTAATATTCATTTTGAGAAAAACTTTTAATCTTAAGGTTTTAAAAATGTAAGCACATACCATAATCATGGATGGCGTGTTTTGCCAAAATTGACAATTTAAATGTGTGTGTTTTTAATGTATTTTATTGATTCTTTTATAGAGAGGAAGGGATAGGGATAGAGGGCTAGAAACATCAACGAGAGAGAAACATCTATCAGCTGCCTCCTGCACCCCCCCCACTGGGGATGTGCCCACAACCAAGGTACATGCCCTTGACCAGAATGGAACCTGGGACCTTTCAGTCCACAGATCGAAGCTCTATCCACTGAGCCAAACCGGTTAGTGCTGTAAATGTTTTTGACATAATGGTTTCTTTTTCTTTCTTTTTTTTTAAGTCCTCACTCAAGGATATTTTTTCCATTGATTTCTAGAGAGTGGAAGGGAGAGAGGAGGTGGAAAAACATCGATGTGAGAGAGATACATCAATTGGTTGCCTCCCGCACATGCCTCTACCAGGGCTGGGGAACCTGCAACTGAGGTACGTGCCCTTTGACCTGGAATCAAACACTTGTCCCTTTGATCCCCAGGCAGATGAGAAAAAACCAACCAGGTTAGTCTTCCCTTACAATATAATACTATAGATGCAGTGAATGTTACAGATACACTTGTCCCATCAGTACCCATGGTGCCATAACTGTCAATCATTTGGCTCACCTCTTGAACCTTTATGGGTACTTTCACATAACCCTGAAGATCTTCAGAGATGTTTTACATTTCTGGAGTTTAACATACTGGATGGGTCTTGATATGTTGCTCTTTAGCGCTTTTCACCTTATGCTTTAAAGCAGCAATTTTCAGCTCATAGCATACACAAACTAATTACTAAAATGCTGCCACACACCAAAAAATGTATTTTTTTGGCCAATGTGACAGAGAGAAAAAAAAAAGGGTATGATTTTCATTCATTCACACCAGACGGCTATTGGTGAGTTAGTTGGCTACTGTCATTATTTATCTTGACAATCTAAGAGACAAGAGGTCAGTAACCTTGACTAAGTAGTTAGGTATTGCATGTTTTAAACATTCTTGCAACACACCTACTGAAAAATCATTGCTTGAAAGGTTAGTCTGGCCCAGGCGGTGTGGCTCAGTGGTTGAGTACTGACCTATGAACCAGAATTCCCAGTCAGAACACATGCCAGGAGGCATCTGATGAATGACTTCTCATTCATCATTGATATTTCAACCTCTCTCTCCCTTCTTCTCTGAAATCAATAAAAAAAAATTATTTTTTAAAAGATTCGTCTGTGGATACATACACAGATCTGATTCCTTTCAGCTGCTACACAACAGTGCACAATTATTTCCATTTCCCTTATGATAGAGATTGGTTCCAGTGGCCATATGACTGACTACAAATAAAGCCACCATGAATCATGATATACCTCTTCCACTATTCTGCAGTGGTGCCTTCTCCCTCCAAGTAGACCTGAATAATGTTTCATTAGGAGACCTCTCCCTCCACTTGTTCTGTACTCAGATGGCACCTCCTAGACACAAAGAACTTGTTGATAACACTAAGGTAAAAATAATTAAAAAAAAAAAAAAAAAAAAAAAAAAAAAAAAAAAAAAAAAAAAAAAAAAAAAAAAAAAAAAAAAAAAAAAAGAGCCCACACAAGAAAACAAACAAAGAAAACACCAGCATGTAAGAAAAAAGGCTGAGGGGTCATATACCAAAAAGTGTTCCCACCAGGTAGTGGTATTTTGCCTGACTTCAGTGTGTGCTTTCTAAATGACAATTATAGAAAAATCACTACTAATCCATGACAACCAAGACAAGCCACCTGTATGGACAAACTTCTCCATTTCACTTAGGCTGATGACTAAGCCTAGAAATTCTTAATAGAAAAAGGAAAGGTTAACAAATGTGTTTATTTGAACAAAATAAATAAGGTTAAAAACAAATTTTGAAATATTCAACCTGCTAGGCCAGTGGTCGGCAAACTAATTAGTCAACAGAGCCAAAGTTTGCCGAACACTGTGCTAGGCAAACTACTTAGGCAGATTGGTTTTAAACACCTTAAGCTTATCACCCAGTTAAGTGCCCCAAGACTGGGAGCAATAGCCCAGGACTAAATTCTGGCCTTGCTGCTTGCCAGCTGTGTTGCGTGCCTTGGGTCCCTTTATGGGCCAGTTTCCTCTTCTTTCTACACAGAGCACAGACCTCACAGAACTCTTCTAGGGACTCAGGGACCCCCCTGCACACACACATATTAGCTGATTATTATCCCCTTTCTTTTTGCCATAAACACATATCACTTCTGTGATTCAAAAAATCAACCGACGAAAAGCATCTCAAGACACTAAAAAAACCAACAACTCTCAACAGCTCCCCATATTCTCACAATACAGATATTAATTTTAGCACTGCTAATAGATGTGTCCTTTTTTCAAGAAGTTGCTAAAAAAATCATGGATCTTACTTCTAAGTACATGAAGGCTCATCTGAGAGCCATTTCTCATGGGCCTACAATTTCTAACTTGGTCACACTGAAGATCAGCAATTACACTATTAAAAACCAAGTCCAACTTATGAGTATTGATGTCCACAGCCATGTTTACTCAACTATAAATTTTCTTATGTAAAAAAGCCCAGCAAAATGGAATTACTGTGAAATTTACAGATTCTCAGCGAAGGGTTTAACTTTTAGAATGCAAGTGGATCCAGAAGTGGAAATAAATTGTGTTTACAATATAAATGTAACACAGACACACAATGTTCGGAGAATAGCACTGTTGTTATCAAGAATACACATCACCAAATTCTACCTACCCAAAAGATAAGCCTATGGCTTTTGTTTTGATATTTTATTGATTTCAGAGAGGAAGGGAGAGAGAAAGATAGAAATATCAATGATGAAAGAGAATCTGATTAGCTGCCTCCTGCACGTCCCCTACTGAGGATTGAGATCACAACCCAGGCATGTGCTCTTGTATGGAATTAAACCTGGGAACCTTTAGTCCACAGGCTGATGCTATATCCACTGAGCCAAACCGGCCAGGGCAAGCATATTGTTTTGATAAAAGTATAATCAATGCCTGCTGTGAAAGATCTGTCCCTATTTCCATCTTGATTAAAGCTATAAATCACCTCCTTTATAAAAATAGTATATCAGACCTGTGATCCCCAAATTACTATGCCAAGATACTCCCAAGGTACCACAGTAAACTAATAGGTACTCTGGGATTCAAGTTTTTGAGGTAAACACAAAAATACTTGACAACTGCCAGGCGCTGCACAAAATACTAGCTTAAGGCTGCTCATTTCAATATCCAACCAGCTTACATTCCTTTGAATAACGATGTTCTTTGAAAAGCTGAGTTTTTGCAGTTGCTGGGATAAAAAGCAAGATTTACATGAAAATCAACCTGGACCATGAAATGATTCCAAGTTTTCATAGGATGTGCAAGGGCCCAGGATGTTTGGAATAAAAAATAAATGTTGCCCTAGCTGGTTTGGCTCAGTGGGTAGAGCACTGGCCTGTGGACTCTAGGGTTTCAAGTTTGATTCTGATCAAGGGCACATGTCAGGGTTGTGGGCTTGATTCCCACTAGGGGACGTGCAAAGGCAGTCAATCAATGATTCTCATCACTGATGTTTCTATCTCTCTCTCTCCCCATTTCCCTTCCCTTCTGAAATCAATAAAAATATATTTAATAAAAAAATAAATAAATGTTATTCATTTTGTTTTTGTTTTTTTCAACAGGCTGCTAGATTATTTAGATGTACATACTTATTAAGGATCATCTGAATCCATTATTTAGCATTATGAAATGAATTATCTGTTGAAAGCTAAACACTGAAGTAGCAGCAAGATGCAAAAATCACCTGCGATGTAAACGAGAAGCTGGTGAGGCTATTTATGCAAAGGACACATGCTTGTTTCGTGAGCGACCCTGTGGCTGCCACCTGCCCTCCTCCCAGCCATCATCCCAAGAGAAAGCATTTAAAAAATTACTTTAGCCCTGGCTGGTTTGGCTCAGTGGATAGAGCGTTGGCCTGCGGACTGAAGGGTCACAAGTTCAATTCTGGTCAAGGGCACATGCCCAAGGTTGTGGGCTCGATTCCAGTAGGGCGCATGCAAGAGGCAGCCAATCAATGATTGTCTCTCATCATTGATGTTTCTATCTCCCTTTCCCTTCCTCTCTGAAATCAATAAAAAAAATATTTAAAAAGATTACTTTACTTTTCAATTTTGATCTCCACAGGATGATGTCTGTCAACACTAGATACTTTTTCCTTCTTCACTTCACACTCCTTTTTGTCCGACAGCTTTTTCCCAGCAGGTTCGTTTTTGGCCTAAAAATATAACGCAGATAGAAATGGCTCATGGACTAGGTCTTCCCCCATGTAAAGTTCATGAGTTAGAACAGGCAAGGACTGCCTTACCTTCTCTACAGAAATCATTCTTCCATGAAGCTCAGTTCTGTGGAGATGGCTGATACATTTCGTAGCCTCATCGGATGTCGACATGGTGACAAAGCCATAGCACCGAGCCCCAGGACTGCGGGCATTGGTCACCACTTTGGCGCCAACAACCTTCATGAGAAAGGACAGTCTTATTTTCTCATACAAATAATCACATAATGTAAAAAATTAACTGATGATCAAAATCATTTCCATTAGACATTTTGGTCTCTTTCATCTGGCTATGTATATAAAATATTCCCAAACATCACCCAAAATCATGGTTAATAATAAGAAAACAAAACCCTTTGTCCTTTTGTCTAGTGGCACTTTGAGTCTTTTATGCCATGATACTGTAGCGGGGTCAAGAGGATTTTATGGAAAATTGGAATAATCCCCACTACCACAGCTAAATAAATACGCATAAGTAACCTGAAAAAAAAATTTGTACTAGTTTTTACTTTTCCAGGATTTGTCAGTTCTTCCTAGTTATTAAAAATAACTTACCTATCAAAATACAACTGCTTTTGATACAAGGTTAGCTCTACAGTGACAAAAAACAGAGAGAGCTAAAGACAGTTAAACTACACTGACAACTTGTTAATTAATCAAAAACCCTTCCCACTCAGATCATTTTTTCTAATTCCATTCTATCCATGGACAACTGAGGGGATATCTACTCAGAAATGCACCCCAATCTATGTGAACCAAGGCTAGGAAGACCTCTGACATAGACGCAGAGCAAACTTCCACTTCCAGCCAGCATGGAGAACCAGCCATTAACTCTCATGCTACCTGAAACAACTCAAAAACGGTAGGAAATGTAGGCAACAAGGGTTTTCAAACACCAGGCTACACAGGATGGTGACACCTGCAAGAGTGGAAGCACATGAGGCAGCCTTCTGGTTGCCATTCTTACTGCCTAGATGTTTCAGGCCATGGACAGGGAGGAGGAACTGAGGGGGCTGGTATCCCTGAGATGAGCACAAGTCCGAGTCTGAGGAGATAAAAGCAGTGACCAATCATAGTACCACACAGACAGACATGCAAAGACAGCTGCAGAGAACTACAGGGTCCTCCTGAGTAGTACATATATGTGAGAAAATCACCAAGGCTAGGGAGATGACCACTGCAAAAGCAGAGGGAACAATCCCCGGGGCTTACTCAGTGCTGCAAAAGGCCCACTCCCCCCAGAATGAACCCAATGGCTAGATAGAAAAGCCTGTAATTCATGGCCATTGTGCTGAGTGCTCAGGGGATGTTGCTCAGGAGTGGAAGGAGCTAGCCCTGAGCTCTGGCCTGATTAACAAAGCTTAACAGCAAGCCTCTGCACTGATCGAGCAAGTGACTGAACTGTGCCCCAGCAAAAGCTCAAGGACATTTGCAGGGATATAGAATAACTAGCTCACAAGGTAAAAGTCACACTGCCTGATAACCAATAAAAAATTACTGGGTTAGCCTTAGCTGGTTTGGCTCAGTGGATAGAGCATTGGCCTGCAGACTAAAGAATCCTGGGACAAAGGTAAAAGAAGCCTCTGCTGAAGACACAGTGTCGGTTCTCAGAGCAGAGCAACTTTGCATTCTTATTTCTCCTGAAGGTCAAGAGGCTGAGCCAATTATGGGGTTATTTGATCTTTCCATTAAACTAATAATCCTTGCAAGGGTATCATTTCCAATGACAGTTAAATCCAAATAAGGCAGTGTGAACTTCTCATGGTAGTGTCTCCCCACTACTCCTTCCCCCTTGCACTCTGCCCTGGAGCTTTGTACAGTAGCCTTTGATGAGTTCATCCAAATTATAAAGTCTTGTCCCACTACTGGGCCTTCCTTTACCCAGAGCTGAGTTCCACAGGCATGCTGAACTCCAATCACTCAGGTCTTGCCCTAAATATGGCTTCCTCAGCAGGCTTTGTGGAACCCACCCCCCAAATCTAAATTAGGTCTCTTACCATATATGATTGGCACACTGTAATTTTCCTTTACATACTTATTGAATGTGTTGTGTTTATTCTGTAAATTATTTTTCCACCAGTCTGTATGATCTATGACAGGGACCTTATATGTTTGCTTAGGCTTTGTAATCAGTACCCAAGTTCAGAAAGAGGTCAACCAAATAAATGAGGTTACAGCTTAATAGTTTTTCAAGCCCTTTTGAATGCTTCTTCTGGATCCATACTGCCTCAATCACTAATGTATTCACCAATACCTAATTGTGTGACATGGATAGCAAAGACTGAGTAGCCAGGATGAGTCAGCCTCAGAAACTCTGCCTAGAATCCCTGCAAGTTCTCAACTCCTCGAAGCACTATCCCCTATATCCCCCTCAGAGGGCCGCTTCCCACAGGCATCCTGGAGATCAGGGCAGTCTCTATGGCTTATAAAAAGATCGCTTCATTACTTAATTCCAAAGTAACAAAATCATTTTTATTTTAAAAGTCCTTTAAGTTCCTTAGAAAGTTTTAGAACTGTATTATTTTCTGCCTGCCCCCAATTAGCAGCATATTAAGTGATTTATTTGTAAACCACTATCACATTCTAGTTTTTAAAGTATATACTTAAGATGCTATCCTTACTAATAAAAGCCTAAGTGGTCATCAGGCTGTGATGCCCTCACACCATCAAAAGATGGCTGTGTGCACCGTGGGCATGTGCAGGTGGGCGGGACTGGGCTTGATGCTACATATGAGGCATGGAGCCTGCGAGTCCAGCTCCATACAGTGAGGCCTGCCTGGGGGTCCTGCCTCCTGACTCTGCATGACGCGGAGGCGGGACCCCAAGCTTTGGGGCAATCGATCACGGGGGTCCTGCATTGATAGGGCACAGGCCAGGCTGGGGGACACCCTCCCCTCAAGGGCATGAATTTTGTGCACTGGGCCTCTAGTAAGATATAAAAGCCAACACTTAACACAGTAAGTTTACTGTTAAGAAAAAACCCCTCAGCATGCCAGCTTTAAATTTTGTAACAGTTTCTTGAAGAGAAGTTAGAAAGAACCACAAGAACATTCAGGTTGTAGCTATTTACTCAGGTTTCCTGCATATTGTTCTACATCATGATTACCTGGTTTATCTGTTAACCACTCACAAATAGAAAAAAAAAGGCACACTATCTAAAACCAGGCAGCTTTTTCCCCCTTGAGGATTTCCTCCTGCAGCCTTTTCTTAAATTAGAAATGAACAACAATAAAATTAGCATGAAGTAGGGTTCTAAGCTCAAGTATATATTTTTATTAAGAGGCCTGGTGCATGAAATTCATGTACAGCTGGGAGCGGGCCTAAGCTGGCAGTCAGACATCCTTAGTGTTGCAGCGGAGATGGAGGAGGTTCCCACCACCGCCACTGTGCTCACCAGTCCTGAGCCAGGCTTCTGGCTGAGTGGGGCCCCACTCCCCCATGAGAGCGCACTGACCACCAGGGGGCAGCTCCTGCTTTGAGTGGCTGCCCCTGGTAGTCATGTGCATCAAAGCAACCAGTCGTTCTGCCGTTGGATTTGCTTTGGTCTTTATTTTATAGGACTGATTTCAGATAGAAAGGAAGAGATAGAAACATCAATGATGAGAATCACTGATTGCCTGCCTCCTTCAGGCCCCATACTGGGATTTGAGCCCGCAACCCAGGCTAGTGGCCTGACCAGGAATTGAACTGTGACCTCCTGGTTCATAGGTCGACCGACACTCAACCACTGAGCGACACCAACGGGGCTTGAGTGATATATATACATAGTTTTAAAAAATATTTTTATTGAATATATTTTTTAATGCTAAATTGAGGCTGGGTAGCAAGACAGACATAAGGGAGAGCATACCTTTCCATACTTGCTGAAAAGGTTCTTCAGATCTGTTGCTCGAGTTGTGGAGGACAGTCCACTGACCCACAAATTCCTACCAGAACTGCTGCTGATACGACCTAGAGTAGGAGAGGGAAGATTATGCTTTGCCACCAGGTGTAATAGTAACCATAACCACTCCTAAAATGTGGCTCTCTCTTAAAACTAACCACATTCAATTTTAATGCTTCTTTTCTTTTCAATTTCAACTCTTTTAATTCAAGAATTTAATTATTGTCAACACATAGGACAGAGAAAATTTGGATGGGAAAAACAGTTTTCTTACTTGAGGAGTAATCTCATCCAGGTTATTAGAAACTAAAATGTCTTTCAATGTTCAGATCTCAACCAAGATAGGAGTTTCTATAACCCTTGTTACAATATTCAATAGAGAACAGAGTTGTAACAGGATTCACTGTAAATTCCAGAATGTGGCAATTTTCAGGCCCTTCCCTCCTATGCCAAGGGATTCATAGGTGGTTCCCCACCATGTAAGTTAAATCATACCTTTTTCATCTTTAATGACTGGCTTTATATCTTTTTCTTCCTTAAAAGAACTAGAGACAAAGTTAATGTTAATCATGCAGGAAAAAGAAACAAAAGAGAACTAAATTAAAAAATATAATGTGTGCTAAAACTGAATACCTACCAGAAAATTAGTCTGAAATAAAATTTTAACGAGACACCTTTGCAAGCTTATATTGGATAATTGACCCCCCCCAAAATACAGTATCAGATTCCTAAATCAATTCGATTTAACTGAAGAGAACACTTAGCAATTTAAAAACACAACCATAGTTGGTTGAGAAAAAAAGGAATCAAATCAGCCACTAAAAATACACAAAGAGAAATAAAACATTCTTTAGAGGTAAATTACAATTTCGTCAGTCTGGCTGGCCAATTGTAGAAAAAACAGCTTATGTGTGTCATTAAACGACCAATGAAAAGGAGATAGCGTCTGGTCTAAAACTGAGAAAAAACAAACCTCATTTTCTGATCAGCGCCCTCACTGGCTGAGGACTCTTTAGGAGCCGGAGAGACTTCATTACAAGCTTCAAAAGCAAACTTCTTCACGTCTTCTTTGCTATCTCTGGGTTCTGGGCTTGAGGCTTCCAGGGGCGCTTCTGCGACCTCCTCGCTAGAGGCTTCTGTGTGCTCTGAGGCTTTACTACTCTGCTCAACTGGCTCCTCTAGCCCTACAGGCTCACAGTCCATCCTCTCGTCACCGCCTGTCTGC
>PVJN01028563.1:6526-27205 GCA_004026805.1 Lasiurus borealis
GCCCAGTGTGTTTTTCTGGCCACAACTTAAATCAAGGGTCTCCTCTCTCTCTCTCCCTCCCCCCGTCTCTCTCTCCCTTCCTCCCATCTCTCTCCTCCTTCCTCCTGTCTCTCTCCTCCTTCCTCCTTCTCCTTCTCCATCCCCATCTCCCTCTAGCACCGAGAGCCCAGTGTGTTTTTCTGGCCACAACTTAAATCAAAGGTCTCTCTCTGTCTCTCTCCCTCCCCGCCCCGTCTCTCTCCTCCTTCGTCCTGTCTCTCTCCCCCTTCCTCCTTCTCCTTCTCCATCCCCATCACCCCCTGGTCCTCTCCTTCCTTCCCTCCCAGTGGAAGGGACCGGCCAGCAGGGCCAGATCTTGGACGGGCAGGAAGCTTGTGGGGTCGCCTAGGGATGGAATGGTGGACGCGGGGTGGGGGAAGGTGGGAGATTGTCCGCCGCGGGGACCCACCTGAGGTGTAACTGACGAGGTCCACTCCCAGCGCCGGGCTCTTCCGCTTGCGGGGCCGGCCCTTGGGCACGGAGCCGGTGCCGTTGAAGTAGGGCAGCGCCAGGCCGCCGCCCTTGGCCGCCAGCTCGGTGTAGCTGAGCGGCGCCGGGTACTCGGCCTGCAGCAGCGCCTCGAAGTGCGCGCGGCAGTACACCAGGCTGTCCTTCATGCCGAAGTGGTCGCCCGTGGTCAGCGTCTTGCTGCAGGTGGAGCAGGTGAAGCAGCTCAGGTGGTAGACCGCGTCCCGCGCGCGCATCACCATCTCCGAGGCCGAGATGCCCAGGTGGCAGCGGGCGCATCTCTGCACGGAGAACCTTCTGGAAGGAAAAAGAAGGAAAAAAAAAGAGAGAGAGAGAGAGAGCCGAGAGTCAGGGCGCTGGTGGAGGCCCAGGCAGGGTCCTCTCTCTCCCCACGCGGGACACCCTGGGGCTGGGGATCGGGGAGCGCACCCTCCCGGGTGGAGAGGACAAATCTCCCTCCACCCACAACCCGGCCAGCCCGTTCATTTCCTCTGCTAATGTTTATCTTTTTTTTAAATTTTTTTAAATATATTTATTGATTTTTTACAGAGAGGAAGAGAGAGAGATAGAAAGTCAGAAACATCGATGAGAGAGAGACATGGATCAGCCGCCTCCTGCACGCCCCACAGTGGAGATGTGCCCGCAAGCAAGGTACATGCCCCCGACCGGAATGGAACCTGGGACCTTTCAGTCCGCAAGCCGACGCCCTATCCACTGAGCCAAACCGGTCTCGGCAATGTTTATCTTTTTAAAACGTGTTTTTTAAATTTATTTTTTTACCGAGAGGAAGGGAGAGAGAGATAGAAACATCCATGACGAGAGAGAATCATGGGTCAGCCGCCTCCTGCCCGCTCCCGCTCCTGGGGATGGAGCCCCCAACCCGGGCCTGTGCCCTGAACCGGGAATGGAACCATGTGACCGCCTGGTTCCTGGGCCAACGCTCAGCCACGGAGCCTCTTGGGCCACGTTTTTGTTTGTTTGTTTGTTTTTTAAAGAAAATAAATCAGCCCTGACCGGTCTGGCTCCGTGGATAGACATCGGCCTGCGGACTGAAGGGTCCCGGGTTCCGTTCTGGTCCAGGGCTTGGACCTTGGTGGCGGCAGGCACATCCCCAGTGCGGAGTGGGCAGGAGGCAGCTGATTCATGACTCTTTCTCATCATGGATGTTTCTAGCTCTCTGTCCCTCTCCCCTCCTCTCTGTAAAAAAATCAATGAAATGTATATTTTTAAAAAAATAACAAATAAAACAGCAGCCTCCGCACTAGCTGGCTCGCCACGAATGCGAAAGCTTTGTGATTGCAACGCGAGAGAAAACGGCTGGCGGGCGCCAAAGCGGCTTCCTTTCTAACCGCTTCTGTCCCGGGGTCCCCGCGCGCACCCCACATCCATCCATCCCCCTTCCCCACCCAGGCGCGCTGGCTGGAGGAATAACTAACTCCACGCGCCCCGGCCGCCTGCACTGCCCCCGGAGCGGGAAAAGGAACTGGGAACCGGGCGCCTGGCTTGGAGCTAAGACACCCCTACCTTCCCAGGTCATTTCCGGGGAGAAGCGGGGTCCCCCCCGCCGCCCTCACCCCAAAGCAACGCCCAGCAGCCCAGCGACTGCGGCCGGGGCCGCCACCGGTTCAGGTCTAAGGCGCGGCGGCCTTGGCCCGGTTCGTAGAAAACGGAAAAAAAAATACAAACCAAAACCAAAACCCCAAAAAAAACCGCTTTCGCCTCGGAGGACCGCGACGCGGTCATTCACTCCACCCGGACTTGCCGGCGCGGCTCCCTCCGCGCGCGCTTCGAGGGGCCAGGGCGCATGGAGGGTTACAGGGGACGCTGCGCATCCAGGTCCCCTACCTCCCCCCACCCATGCGCACGGTCTGTCTGTCTTGGGGCTGCGGGTGGAAGGTGGAAGCGGCCGAGTCCTCTGGTGCCCGGCCCCTCTAGCCGTTCCCCGAAGGGGCAAAAGGCGCGGGGCGCGCAGCGAGCGGGGCGCGGGTCCCGGGCGCACCTGTAGTAGTCCTCCTTGCAGTAGATGCTGCCGTCCTTGGCGAAGCAGGTGAGCTCGGACTCGAGCGCCAGCTTACACTCGCAGCACTTGAGGCAGCGCAGGTGCCACTGCTTGTCCACCGCCAGCAGGTAGTAGCGGTCCGAGATCTTGCCGCCGCAGCCGGCGCACAGCGCGGGCTTCTCGGGACTCAGCGGCGGCAGGCCCTGCGGGGCGAGCACAGAGCCGGTGAGCGGGGAACGCACGGGCCAGGGGACGCAGGGGGACGCGGGCCCGCAGGCAGGCAGGCAAGCAGGACCCAGGGCGCGCGGGGGGTCGGGGGAGGGTGGGGACAGGGCGCCACGGCCCCAGGGCGCACAGCGCGCGGACCTTCGCTCAGGTCCCCTTGCGTGCGCACCCGCTTTCCGACGGCTCCCCGGACCCGCTGGCCACTGGGGACACGCCGGTGGCCACCGCGAGCGTCTGTGGAAAAGGCCGGGGCGCGCACACGGAGGGTCGTCGGGGGCCTGTTTCCAAACCCGGACGCGATGCACAGGGCGGCTCTCCGCGGGCGCAACCGGAGCCAAACCACGGGGCGCTGTCCTTTGGGGATCAGGGAGGGCGTTTCGACCGGTTTACACCGGTTGTTTGTCACCTAACGGAGTCACAATGGTGTCCCATTCCCGGGGAGCAGGCGGAGGAGGGCGGTTTTTATAGCGGAGCTCGCGGTTTGGTCAGGGTTCTGATTTGGAGGTGAATGGGGCAGAAAGCCGTTTTCCCCTGATTCCGGGGGACCCGGTCCTCTCTCTGGTCAGGGTGGGAAGCGCCGGTTTCCAGGGAGGGTCCCCCACTGCGCACACAGACCCCCCAACCCCGGGGCGCACACAGACCTCCCTCTGGAACAGCGGTTTGGGGATCACATCCGCCTTCCCGCCTGCGTCCCCGCTGAGGACAGGGAAACCGCCCCGTTGGTGGAGCCCCGCCTGCGGGAATGTGGGGTGCCGGCGGTTTGTTTTGAAACAGGGGGACCCTAAAACGGGTCGACCGGCGGAAATGGGCCGGACGGTCCCGAGAAACTTGGCGAGAGGACCGTCCAGGGAAATAAAGGTTCGCCGGGACTCAGACCCGGTCCCGCGCGCTGAACTCGGGCTTGTCGCGCGCGGAAACGTCCGGCCCGCGGGGCGCTTCGTGGTAGGGGAACCCCAAAGGCGGCTGAAAAGCGGGCCCAGGCCGCGCACCCCGCGAGTCTGAGCTGCGGTTCCCCGCGCGGTGCCTCAGGACCCAGCAGCTCCGGGCCTGACTTTGGTAGGTTTTTTTTCCTTCGGTTCGGGGGTGTCTGGTTCGGGGTTCGGTTCGGAGAGCGGTTCGTAGCGGGAAGCGGCCGCTCCCGGGTCCTGGATGCGTTTTCCTTCCGGGGCGGACGCGCCCGTTCTCGGCACCAACAGCAGCGACGAGGAGGCCCGGTGTTTTTCGGCTCCTTCTCGCCCGGGGCCGCGCGCCCCGCTCCGCCGGCTCTTTACTCGGGGTTCCCGGCACGTCCGAGGGGGTCCAGCCCCGGGAGCGCACGCAGCGCCGTCCTGACTCGCTAAGAGGAGCCGAGCTGAGCTGCCAGAGACCCCGAAAGTGGCTGCGTTTGGAGGTTCCCCGGGTCCGGAGCAGTCGAGGTGGCCCGTTCCGTTCCCTCCGGCTCCATCCACTCCAAGGGCCCCGAGACCGGGGCGCCCCGGCTCCCGCTCCGCGCCTCCATCCTCTCCGGGGGGAGACGCAACCGAGGGGGAGCTGGGACCCGCGCGTCCCCGGTCCCCCATCCTCTCGCTCCCGGATCCCCCCGACCGCGCGCATCTGGGGAGCGCGGGGGGTCCCCTAGGTGGAGACTTCCCGGCAGAGCGAGGCTGGGCGCGGAGCCGCGACTCCTCCCCACCCGCCAGCCCGCCCGGGGACCGGGACTCTGGGGGCGCGCAGGGCGCTGGCACCGGGGACCACCCTCCCCTAGTCCCTCTTACCGCGTCGCGGCCGTTGAGCTGCGCGCCCTTGGCCAGGCGGGCCTCGCTCTTGGAGCGGCGCTCCATCTCCTCCATGATGCCCTGGATGTGGCCTCCGGAGATGCCGTGGAACAGCATGGCTGGGGGGCGGAAGGGACACGCTTTGTCTTCGGCGGCGCGGCACCCCACTATTTCCATATACCCGCGCCCGGGGAGGTGGGGTGTGGGGGGTGGCTCTCAGCGCCTCCACCGACAGGCGCGCACGGCGGCGGCGGCGGCGGGGACCCGGAGCGCAGAGCCGCCCGGGGAGGGACCCGCCGGGGCCGCAGGGAGGGCGGGAAGGAGGGAGGGAGGAGAGAGGCAGGAAGACAGGAAAGCGATGCGCTGGGGGAAAGGAAAAAAAAGAGAAAGAGGAGGAAAGAAAAAGAGAGGGAAGAAGAAGAAAAAGAAAAAAGAAAACACACACACACAAAAAAAAAACCAACACCAAAAATACACAAAAAAACCCGGGGCGCTCCCCGCGGCCGCGCGGAAAGCAAACGGGCGCCCGCGGGAGGGAGAGATCGAGTTACTAATGAGCAGCGACCGCGGCGCGGGAGGGAGGATGGGGTGGGGGAGGAAGGAGGGGAGAAAGGGGGGGGGGTATCGCGGGAACCCCGTCCCCACAGCACAAAGCGGGAGCGGGCAGCCGGGCAGCGCTCCGTCCCGCCGCGCGGGGTCCCCGGAGCCGGCGGGTCGCGCTGCGCTGCGCTGCGCTCCTGCCCGCGCGCCGCGGCGGCCGGTGTGTGTGCGGCGCCGGAGCCCGCTCCTTCCTCCTCAGCCGGGAGGGAGGAGGAGTCCTCTCCGCAGCGGCCGCGGGCTCGCTCTCTCTCTCTCTCTCTCTCTCTCTCTTTTCTTTTTTTTTTTTTCTTATTCAGACAACAAAGACCTGTCATCCTCCTCTCAGCCCCCCGGTGACGGGCACGCGGGGACAAACAGGACCGAGGGGGGTCCGGGGGGCGGCCGGGGGAGGAGGGGGGGACCCGCAGTGCCGTCCCCCGCTACCCCAGCGCGGCGCGCGCGCGCGCGCACAGGGGCGCGCACACACAGATGCGCGCACCCGCATAGGCGCGCGCGCACACACACACACACCCTCCCCAGACTCTTCCGGGCAAAAATCACGTTTTAAAAAGAGCCCTTCTCGGCCCCGCCCGGGGCTCCCGGAGCCAGAGAGCCGGCCCGGCCCCGTGGGGTCCCAGTCCCCCCCCCCCCAGACCCCGGCTCTGCCAGGCCCGCAGGAAGCGGCTCCCTCCCGCACCCCCGCGGCAAACTTTGGGCACCAGCGGGCCCTCCACTCCCTCACCCCCAAAGAAGTCAAGGCTGGGGAGCGAGTCCTGTCCCTGCAACCCCCTCGCCCACCACTCACTGGCTCTAAGCAGGTCGCCCCCACATTCCCCGCGGGGACCCCAAGGGGACTTGGGGATGGAGCCATCCTCCCCCCTCACACACACCCACACACACACCCACGTGAGATGGGAGCCGAGAGGCGCTGTGTTTTGAGAGCTGACATTTGGCGAAAGGTTTTTCGGGGAGAAATCAGGGTGGAGAGGGGGTGTCGCCCGTGGGCCTCGGGGTGCCACAGGCCCTGGCCATGGAGTGATGGGTGACCTCCTCTCTTAGCCGTTCGGGTCTGAGGGACCCCAGTCCCCGTGGACACACGTGTCTGTGTGGGCAGCGCTGAGGACTCAGGGAGCTGGGCGCCGGCCTGAGGCCTGGGGTCCCCGCTGCCCTGGGGGAGACAGGGGACGGTTAAGGGGTTATAAGGGGGGCTCCTCGCTGGAGAAGAGGAAGGTGAGCTGGTCACCCCGTTCTGTCTCCCTGCCTCGGGCACCCCTCTTCAGCCCTGTTAAAAAGTGCCCTCGGTCAGGGGAGATGTATCAGTTCCTTCAAACCAGCAGTCGCCCCGAGAGCGGCTGAGAGCTGGGGCGGCGGCTGCAGGAACCGGGCCAGCTTGAACCGGGAGAGGAGGCAGCAGGCTGCTGGGTGCCTTCCTCCCGCTGGGCCACCGGGGTCCCAGCCGCCCCTCGGCCATCCATCCCAGGGGCCAAGGGCTGTG
The DNA here is from genome assembly GCA_004026805.1 of Lasiurus borealis. Taxonomy (NCBI): domain Eukaryota; kingdom Metazoa; phylum Chordata; class Mammalia; order Chiroptera; family Vespertilionidae; genus Lasiurus; species Lasiurus borealis. The sequence continues at coordinate 13,086 of PVJN01028563.1, forward strand.
TCCTCACACGTCCTGGCACCGCGGGGAGTCCCCTGGTGGCCGACTGCCTTCCCTCTGCTGGGAGGACCAGGAAGTGGGCCAAGCTGGGAAGATGGAGAGGGAGAAGGAGAGGGAAGCAGGAAGGGAGGAAGGAAGGGAAGGAAGAGGGAGGGAAGATGGGAGAGAGGGAGGGAGCGGGAGAGGAACGGAGGAAGAGAGGGAGGGTTGGAGGGAGGGATGAATGAGGAAATCCTGGGTGCAGAGCCCGACTCCGTTCCTAATAAGTCCTTTTCTGAAGCTGCCATAGTCACCCCTTCCGTGACCCCCGAGACTGCCTCCCCTCTCCCCCCGCCCCATTCTTTTCTCGGGATCAGAACTAATGTCGTTTGCAGACTGGACTCCGCCGCGAGGTCCTGGGGTGCCAGAATGTGGCTCAAAAAAACACAATTTCACACAAAAATGAAGCCAATCAAGTGAACTAAGCCAGCGCCGGCGGCCGGCAGGGTGGCTATTTACTGTAAGTAATGTAATGAGGCCCTCTGGACGGAATCAATGAGCTTTGCAAGCCCCGGTGCCTGCTGGGAGCGCAGCCAAGGGCCCCGGGGAGGGGCTGGGGCGGCCCCCCTTTCCCAGACAGCAGGTCCCCTCACAAAGAGGTGATGGCCCCCCACAAGTCAGCAGGCAAAAGGACTCAGGCCCGAGGAGGAGGAGGAAGAGGAGGAGGAGGGGGAGGGGGAGAAAGGGGAGGGAGAGGAGGAAGAGAAGGAGAAGCAAGGAGAGGAGGAGGAGGAGGTCTGGGAGAGGAATATCTCTCCATTCAGGGAAGGAGACCCCAGGAGATGAGAAATAGGGGACCTCACTGCAGGGACCTGCTCTCTCTGGTTTCTGAGCTGAACTCTTGCCTCCTATGCACCCCCCCCCACACACACACCGCCTGCCCACATGGGGGTTTGGAATTGGGTTTGGCTGTTCTTGGATTTTTGGTTCTAGAAGCTCAGCAAAAATCGACGAAGACCCTCCCCCTGCCTCCCCGAGAACACCACTCTCACCCTGCAAGAGATGATGAGAGTTTGCAGGCTCCGGGGAGGTGAAAAGTTAACAAAGCCAGAACTTGGGGGAAAGTGCCCAGGGCAGAGCCGGGCCAGCCAGCGTGGCTCAGGGGTTGAGCTTGACCTATGAACCCAGAGATCGGGGTTCGATTCCCAGTCGGGGTTGTGGGCTGGATTCCCAGGGTGGGGAGTGCAGAAGGCAGGTGGTCCACGATACTCTCTCATCATGGATGTTTCTCTCTCTCTCTCTCTCTCTCTCTCTCTTTCATTTTCTCTCTGGAATCAATAAAAGAATTTTTAAAAATGTCCCGGTCAGGCAAAGACAGAGTCCTTTCAGCCTTCCATTCACTCACTCATTCATTCACTCATTCAATCACTCATTCATTAACTCATTCATCCACTCATTCATCACTCACTCATTCACTCATTCATTCACTCATTCAATCACTCATTCACTAACTCATTCATCCACTCATTCATCACTCACTCATTCACTCATTCATTCACTCATTCAATCACTCATTCATTAACTCATTCATCCACTCATTCATTCATTCACTCACTCACTAATTCACCACTCGGTCCCACGCCTATTTGTTGTTCATCTCTCGGCTCCTGAGAAAGGCGGGCAGGCACCTTCTGGAAGCAGTTTCCGGCCGGGACCCCAGCTCCGCCTGCTCCTTCTTGTAAAAGTCGGGTAATGAGCTCCTGCGCCCCGCGGGATCTGCTACTTCCCCTGATGAAGCAGCGGGCGGGACCCCGCGGCTCAGCCGGCGCAGGAAGTGAGCGGGGAGCCCGGGGCGGGCGGGCCGGGGGCTGGCGACTTGGGGAGGTCCTGGGTACCGGCAGCCCGGCCTCCCGCTCCGGCTCCTTAAAGGGGAGGGAGGAGAGGGCGCCTCAAGAATGTGGGTGTGCGACCTGGAGTGTCCTAGCCGTTTTTTGTCGGGGAGCCCTCCTCGCCACCTCTCACTGTCAAAGGACTTGTCGGAGACCGTGTGCCCCCAAAGTCGCACGCCTCGCCCAGGGCCCAGAAGCCAGATTCAGTCTCCAGTCGAACCCAGAGCTCCCTTCGGAGCACCGGGCCGAAATCCGGCCGCTGGGCCGGGCGCGGCGCTTCCTGCGGGTTCCTGGCACCGCGCGCTGATGGGCGCAGCGCGCTGGCGGCTGGATAGACCCCGCGCTCGGGGCGCTGGCGCTGGACCCAGGGGTCAGGCTCCCCGCTTCCCACCAGGACGACGGCAGAGGCCCCGTCTCGGGCTCAGACCCAGACGCCCCAGAGGGGAGGAAAGCGGGTGCCTGGCTCTCCCAGGGGCGCCGGACCTGCATCCAGACCTGCGTTTTGGAGGCCAAGTCCCTGCGCCCGCGGGTTGGCCCCGGCCTCCCGGCCCCCGAGAGCTCGCGGAGAAGCGCCCCGAGTCGGGGAAGGTGTGGTGTCGGTTTTGGGTACCCCAGGACCCCCGGATCCCAGGGACCCCAGGAGCCAGCGGGTACCGCACACGGAGCCCTGACCACCCCGCGCTGGGCGCCCGGCTGCGTTGGGCGGGCGGGGAGCCGCCGGGCCGCTTCCCGTCCTCGGACAGAGGCGGGACCCCTCTGTGCCCACCGTCCTTCCCCACCAGCGAGGGTGCAGGTCCCGGTTGGGGCTGCGGCCGGCGCGCCCCGGACTCTCCCGCGAGGAGGGAGCCCCTCCGGACCTGCTGGGCGTGGGCCGGGGGCTCAGCTGCCTGGAGGAGAGCCGGAGCCCCCAGCTCCTCGCGCGCTCCAGTCCGCGCCCCTCTCTCCGCGCCCGCAAAGCCCCCCGCCGGCCACCTGCTCCCTCCAGGGCCGCGGGTTCCTCTCCGAGGGCGTCCCTCCCTCCCTCCCTCCAAGGCCGGGGACCAGGCGCTTGGGTACCTGCAGCCCCTTCGCCAGACTTTCCGCGCCGCCGCCGGGGAAAGACCGGGGCGCACCCCGCGCCGCGCCCGCTGCACTGGCTGCGCGGGGGTTGGAGGAAACAAAAGCGGGGCGCTGCTCGGTGGGAAAGCGGCCCGCCCGGTCCCCGCGCCCCTTCCCGGGAGGAGCCGCCGCGCGCAGACCCCGCGCAAGAACCACTCCGCGCCCCGCAACCTCCCGCCTCATCCGCCCGCGTCCCCGGGCGCGCGAGGCTCAGACGCTGGGAAGAAAAGCCGCGGTGGGTGGATATTGGCGCTGCCCGGAGCGGGGTCATTCCCCAGACACCCCTCTCCTTTCCCCTTCTCCCTTCCCCCCAAAGAGGCGCGCACACGCGTGTCCACACACACACGCACACGCGTGTCCACACACACACACGCAGGCTGCGCGCTCCGGCCGCGGAGAAAGGACCGGGAGCGCGAGGCGCGGCCCATCCAGCCCTCACCTGCCTCCAGCGCCGTGCCGTTCAGCATCCTTGGACCCGCTCAGCCGGGGCGCAGGCTGCCCGCCCTGCGAGGAGGAGGAGCCGCGGTCAGCTCACTGGGAAGGTTGAGGGGAGAGGGTCCCCTTCCCTTCCTCCTCTCCCCCCTCCACTCCCCCATCCCCGTCCCCAGCACCGCGCGGGTCTCTGGAACCCCAGGCGCCGGCGGGCGCGCGGAGGGACGCGGGCGCGGGATGGAGAGGCCTGGAGCGTCCCGCCTGCCGCGCGCGCGCGCCCCGCCCGGGGTGGAGAAGTGCGGGCGCCCGGCAGCCCCCACCCGGTCTTACCTGGAGGTCTGGGTGTCCCCCCGCCAGAGCCCGCTCCTCGGAGAAGGAGGGAGGGCGGGCGGGCGGGCGGCCCCTGGTCCCGCCGCGGTTCCCTCTGTGAATCCAAATACACACACACACTCTGTGGGGCGGATGGGGAACCTCTCTCTCTCTCTCTCTCTCTCTCTCTCTCTCTCTCTGCGCCCCCCCCCCCCCCCTTTCTCTCCGGCATCCCTCACCTCTGGCCCGCAGCCCCCGCCACCTGTCTTTTATTTTCTGTTTATGCTTCCGGCTGAGGAGGAGGAGAAGGAGGAGGAGAGGGGGGTGTCCCCGGGGCCCGGGCCGGGCGGCGGCGCGCTCCGCGGCTGCGTCCCGCCCTCCCCGCCTCGCAGCGGCAATCCGGGGAGGTGTTAATGGAGGCCTCGCCGCTCCGGAACCTCGTAAAGCCGCCGCCGCCGCCGCTCCGGGTTGGGGCGCCGCGGGGGGCTGCAGAGGCAGCGGCTGCCCGATCGGCCCGGACGGACGGACGGACGGACAGACGGGGAGGGGAGCCGGGCCCGGCCGGGGATGGCTCCCCGCGACCCCCTTCCCGCCCCTCGGGCCCTGCCTCGCCCTGGCTCTGTGCGCTCCGGGTGGAACGCGCGGACCCAGCACTTTGGGGTGCGCTCTGCGCGCCAGGGGGGCCGTGGGAGGCTGGTTCCGGGGTCCCTCTCCAGCCCCAACGAGCCAGGAGGTGGGGACGGGGGAGAAGAGGGAGGAAGGGGGACGACTCACGCGCTGGGAGACGAGCAGGAGGGGGAGCGCGGGGCGAAGACAGACGTACCCGCCCGGGTGGGTGGGGTCCGGTTACCTGGGCGCACGTCCCCCTCGGGGGTCCCCGGGCGCCGTCCGGAAGCCGGGGAGCCTCTGGCCAACGATCTGCTCCCTCCGGAGCCCCGTGCGCCCCTCCAGCGGGAGACGAGGGGTTGAGGGATCACCGAGGGGAGGGCCCTGGCGGCTGGGGCAGGGGGTGTGAGCACCCAGACTGGGGAGGGGAGGGTCCCTCCCGGCCCTGCTCCCCCCTCCGGGGTGTCCCCACCCGCCTCCTCCTCCGCGGTGCGTGCCTCCGGGAAGCGGGGGGCTGGCGGAGGGTGGTTAGAGGGGTGGTGGTGGGGCGGTCCCCGGCCGCCACCAGCGTGGGGCGCAGGGGGCGCGTGGGTCCGGGCAGCGCCGCGCACCGGCGAGGAGAGGCCAGGGGCCCGGGGAGCCGGGCAGCCCAGCCCCAGGCGTCTTCCTCCTCCCGCCCCAGGCCGGACTGTCGCTGGGGCACCCCGGCCCGAGCGCCCCCCTCTTTCTCTCCACCACCCACACTCACCAGCCGGGCCCACAGCCACGTCACCCTGGAAGGTCCCCGCCCCCTCCCGGCCCCCCGGAGCTCCTTCTCTCCTCCAGGAGCCCCCTCGGAGCTGGGTCTGTTCCCGGAGCCAGGGAGGGAGCAGGCCTCCTCCCAGGTCCCGTTATTACGCTCGCAGCGCCAGGCCATTGCAAGGATGGATGGACGCACGGATGGATGGACGGACGCACGGACGGACGGTCGGACGGCGGCGCCCACCCCCAAACGCTTGGGGGCGGCCACTGATCTCTGCCTGTTTGGCTCTGCGGAGGCTGACGGGCCGGTTCGGTGTTTGCCAAATACGTGCCTCCCGCACACGCACGCGCACAGGCTTGCACGGAGGAGCCGCAGCTTAGCCGCAGCTGGAGGGGAAGGTGAGGTCGCCAGGAAACTCCAGATCCTCCCCAGGAGCCTGGGTGGCGGGGTTCACACGCTCTGACACTTCCCGGGGTCTCAGGAAGGGTGCGCCCTGAATCTGGCGGTGCAGGGACCCCAAGACCAATTTGAGGACCAGGTTCAATGTGGGGACCAGGGTCAATGTGGCTGCAAAGACAGGATACCTCGAGGGCATCCGGGGTCCACCTGACCCCTCACTCAGAGAGCTGCGGGTTCTTTCTTTCTTCCTTCCTTCCTTCCTTCCTTCCTTCCTTCCTTCCTTCCTTCCATCCTTCCTTCTTTCCTTTCTTTCTCTCTCTCTCTCTCTCTCTCTCTCTCTCTCTCTCTCTCTCTTTCTTTCTTTCTTTCTTCCTTTCTTTCTTTCTCTCTCTCTCCTTCCTTCCTTCCTTCCTCCCTCCCTCCCTCCCTTCCTTCCTTCCTTCTTCTCTCTTTCTTTCTTTCAATATCTTTTTATTGATTTGAGAGAAGGAGACAGAAACATCCAGGATGAGAGAGAATCATGGATCAACTGCCCCCTGCACGCCCCACCCTGGGGATGGAGCCCCCAACCCGGGCCTGTGCCCTTGACCGGGCATCGAACCCCGACCTCCTGGTTCCTAGGCCGCTGCTCAACCCCTGAGCCACAGGGACTGGGAGGGGGTGGTGTTGGGTTGGGGGGTGTGGGTCTTTAAAAAGCCTCCTGTCCTGGGCTCCCAAAATAGAGGGGCCAGTGTGGCTTCTGGCGGGGAGAGGGGAATGTGCGTGCCATCCCCCTGCTGGGGGGCCTGCACCCCGGAAAGACCCACAGCAAGACGCCCCGGTCCCCTTAGGGGTTTTCCGAGTGGGAAACCGGCATCCCCCTCACCCTGCAGTGTTGTTTGCAAGCATCTCCCCAGAAGCACAGAGGACCACAGCCCTGGGCAGCGGGATGTGACCCAGTGAGACGGCCCCACCCCCACCCACCCCACTGTCCGCAGCCAGAGAGGGGGAGGGAGGTGGAGGAGGGGAAAGAGAGGGAGGGGTGCTGATGTGCGGCTGGGAAGGCTTGACATGTTTCCTCTGTGATGGGCCCCCCAGTCCTGGCTTCCTGGTAACCCCCCCACTGCCCTCCAGGAAGTGATCTGGGAAGGAGCCCTCAGGAGGGAGGTCCCCTAGGTCATGTCCACCCGTCCAGAGGCTTTCTCCAAACAGGCCGGCTCCTTGTCCAACTGAGGGTCCTTCCTTCCTCACGTCCCCAGGAAAATGGCCTTTTCCGGCCGTTCCTCCCTCTTCCTCTTGGGACCGAGGACGGAACCCCGTCCGCCCTTGCTCTACATGGCTGCTCCTTGGCCGGGGAACGGGAAAGAGGTGGGCCCATCGACCTTTCTGGAAGGACGGCTGCCTTCCCCAGCGATCAATCCCGCTGTTGGTCCCCTCCTTCCCCCCATTGTCCTCAACGTAATTCCCGGACAGGGGGGCCTGGCCACAGCGCCCTCACGGGCACCCCGAAAGCCAAGCTTGGGAAACATGTCTCCTGTGACACAGAGCGAGTGAGTGAGTCACAGGTCACAGTGGGAGGGACCACGCCAACTCCCAGGGGCTTCTTGGCGCTCATGGGCCCTTCCTCCTGGAGCTGAACGCCAGGGGAGGCGCAGGCCGCCTGGGGGACGCGTAGTGGGGCCGCAGGCAGAGACCCAGGCGGCCCCGTGGGTGTGGGAGAACCTTCCAGATCCTGCTGGAGACCTGGCCGAGGTCCGCTCTGGGGAGAGCCAGCCCTGCAGGGGCCAGAGCTGTCCTGGGGGCCAGGGGCTCAGAGGGGAGCAGGGTGTGAGCTGAAGGGCCCCCCCGAGCTCCCGCCGGGGTGGGAGACGGTGCCCATGGGCCATGCAGAACCCCCAGAGGAGGAGGAGGAGGAGGAGGAAGGGCGCTTTCATCACGGCGGCGGCTAAGCGTCCGGACCCCCGGGCCCCTGGGGCCGAGTGATTTACGGTCTCCACGGAGAACAGATGGAGGGTGAGGCCTTCTCCTCGCTGGAGCGCCCGCCTCGGCCGGCCGCTCGGAGGCTGCGGGTCCGGCTTACAGCCACCTCCCCGGAGGCAGCTCGGGGCTCGAGATATAAACACGGTGACACCGATGTCCTCGAGCCTCCCCCGTTTGGCAGCCACCCCCGCTGGGTCGCTGACCCCCCCCCCCAGAGGAGGAAAGAAACCCTGGGGGAGCACCGAGGCTCCGGGAAAATCCCGGAGGCTCTGATGCCACCTCATCGCTGCATTTAAGGGAACAGCCGGTATTTTCTGGCTGCAGCAAGTGCGTCCGAGAACGAGGGAGGCCAGCAGGACAGTCCACGGGCCAGTTTGGGAACACTGACACTTGCTCGCTTTTTAAAAAAATTTATTGATGTTCTTTTATATACACACACACACACACACACATATATACATATATATGTATATATACACACACACACTTACAATTAAACCAGTGCTCACACACTCAGAGCAGAGAGCAGTTCTGGACTGAGCTGTGTGCGTGTGTGTGTGTGTGTGTGTTTAACATGAGGCTGAACGCAGTGGCCGTCAGAGCCGGGAGGGCCGTCACACGTAGAAGCAGGAGTTGAATCTCTTCCTCTTGGCGGGGTCCTGCACGTTGACCTGGCTGTAGGGGCACTGCAGGGGGAAGAAGACGATGGTTAATGGCCTCCTCGGCCGCCGGCTGCGAAAAGTAACCAGAGCAAAGGCGGCCGGAGGCTCCCGGGGAACAAAGGGGACTGGGGACCACGTGACCGGGGTTACTGGATCTGTCAGGTCCTGTGGGGCAGGAGGAGAATCGGGGGGAGTGTCATCCTGGTCCGGGTCCCAGAGTCACTTCCTGCGAGCATCCTTCCTTCCTTCCTTCCTTCCTTCCTTCCTTCCTTCCTTCCTTCCTTCCTTCCGACTGTAAAGGTCTCACAGTCAAAAACTCACCCCGAGGAAAACCCCCAGTCCCCAGTTTACACAGAGCTCTCGTGCCCTTCATTCGGGACAGACAAAGGCCTCACTTGTCAGCGTGGCCACGGTTAGCGCGCGGACTCAGCGTCTCCTCCTTCATTAGAAAGCGGGTCACTTAGAGGAAATAATGTCTCAGTCACACCATCAGATCGGTCTGCAGACACAGGCCTCTAATCTCATCTCGGTAGCAATGTACCGGACCAGTGTGCTTTTGCAAAGTTATAGCGGAGAATCCATTCCCATTTCTTTTTCTTTTCTTTTTTTTTTTTTTGCTCAAAATAGGGAAGGAGTCGCTAATTCATCTCATCAGCGGTGCGCACAGAGGTGTGTATTCACCGACACAGACATTTCAGGAGATGTATGTATGGTTTGGGGGAGTTTCACGGTTAAAGACAGAGCAGAAAAATGACCCAGAGGGAAGAAAGAGACAGCGGGGGAAGAGGAGGAGGAGGACGACCAGGAGGAAAAAGGGAAGGAGAGAAGGAAGGGGAAAAGGGAATAAAGAGAGAACCCCGTTATCACGGAAGGGACCCCCGCCTCTCGGCGCTGGACCGGTTTCCGCGTGTTCGGCTCGCAGCTAATGATGAAAGGCGAGGCTTTCTGGGGTCTGGCTGGCCACAGCCTCGCCCCCTTTCCCGCCTCTTCTATGAACGTACCTCGGGGGCTCGGCTATTGGAAAACCTCCTGAAAGGTTTCCCCGAGAATAAAGGGCTCCCTCGGCCTCCCCATCCCGGCCATGGTGCCGAGTTACCAAACACGGCCGCCGCGAGGTTTAAAGGCCCTGGGTCGGTGCTCAGGCCTGGCTGTCCCGGGGCCGGGGGAGCTCGTGAAACACGCACGGCGGGTCTATTTGGCGCTTTTATTTGACCTGTTGTTCACATAACGGGCCTTTATGGAGTGACGAGGATTTGCCACTCACGTGTCGGCAGGCCGAGCCGCAGCACCGGCCCCTCTGCAGGTGGGCGAGCCGCGTGAGCACCAGGTAGCCGGTGGCCGGGTCCACGTAGGTCAGCTGCTGGGCCTGCGGGGCCGAGAAATGGAATATCCATCCATTAGTCTCCACCCCACCCCCTGATCTAATCACCCTGAATTCCACGCACCGAACCACCGCCCCGTGCTCTTAGACCAAGATTGCCCGGCCGGAACGGGTGTGGCTCAGTGGGTAGAGTATTGGCCTTCGGATTGAAGGGTCCCTCCTGGGTTTGATTCTGGTCAAGGGCATGGACCTGGGTGGCAGGCACATCCCCAGGTGGGGGCATGCAGGAGGCGGCTGGTCGATGTCTCTCTCTCATTGATGTTTCTAGCTTTCTATCCTTCTCCCTTCCTCTCTGTAAAAAATCAATAAAATATATTTAAAAAAAGAAAAAAAAAAAACAACAACAAGATTGCCCAGCCGGCGTGGCTTGGGGGTTGGTTGAGCATGGACCTAGGAACCAAGAGGTCACGGTTCGATTCCCGGTCAGGGCACAGGCCTGGGTTGCGGGCTCGATCCCCAGTGTGGGGCGTGCAGGAAGCAGCTGATCCATGATTCTCTCTCATCATTGATGTTTCTCTCTCTCTCTCTCCCCCTTCCTCTCTGAAGTCAATATATGTGTGTGTGTGTGTGTGTACATATATACACTCATAGATACGTATGTATATACATATCTACGTGTGTATATATCTATACCTATACAGTGGTACCTCGAGATACGAGTTTAATTTGTTCCATAACCTTGAGAAGCTCAAGTCACAGTAAACTGGTGGGTCCTGTGCAGCTGGCCGATCCGCGCCATGACTCCTATCTCAAATGTTGCTCGTATTTCAAAGCAAAAATCGCTCGCTCCACGGCTCATATCTCAAAAATCTCCTATGTTAGGGCACTGGTATCTCGAGGTACCACTGTACCTATATATCTATATCTATATCTATATCTATAACTTTATATCTATAAACAACCCCAACACGAACCTCTTCCAAGCCATTTCAGGGCCCCTGGCAATCAAAGAGCCAACACCTTCCACCGTGCTGCCCGAGCCGCCGTTCTGCCTTCTGCAGCCGTGGGGGGAAAGAAGGGGGGAAGGAGCCGGGGCCGGGCAAACAAGCAGCCCTCTGTGCCCCCGGCCCTCCGAGCCTTGGAACAGGTCTCCCTCCTAACAGGTGACTTCAGAGGCTGGAAGAGCTTAAGAGGCTGCCGACGAACTGGCACTCAGAAGCCGCCCGGCGCGCTCGGGCCGGAGAAATATGCGGCCGGTGATTGGAACCAACAGGAGAGGCGCTAATCGAAACCAATGGAGCCGGAGCCCGGGCCAGGCCGGCCCTCGCCGCCGTGGTTATGGAACACTGTTCGTTACCGCGCTGAATGTTTCGCCCTGTTTGCTTTTCAGAGCATCATTAGCTCTGTTTTTCCACGGCCCCCTCCCTCCCGCCCACTGAGCGCACAGAAACCTGGAATTGTTTGACCACGTGCACACTCACCGCTTTCACGAGTTTGATCAAAAGCAACTTTGATTTTTATTTTATTTTATTTTTTGTGACTCCTCACCGGAGGATATTTTTTTCCCCATGAATTTTTTTAAAAATATATTTTATTGTTTTTTTTACAGAGAGGAAGGGAGAGGGATAGAGAGCTAGAAAAACATCGATGAGAGAGAGAGAGACATCCATCAGCTGCCTCCTGCACGCCCCCCACACTGGGGATGTGCCTGCCACCCAGGATACATGCCCTTGGCCGGAATCGAACCCGGGACCCTTCAATCCGCAGGCCGACGCTCTATCCACTGAGCCAAATTGGTTAGGGCTTTTTTTCCATGGATTTTTTTAGAGAGAGAGAGGAAGGGGAAGAGACACAGAGAGAGAGAAACATCGATGTGAGAGAGACAAGCAATCGCCACCAGGAGAACCAAGCTCCAGCCTGTCCAGAAAGAAGGCAAGTGCCCACGGAGAGCTTCCTGGACACTGCGCTCCGGGAAGAGGGAGGGAGGGAGGGATGGGCGGCGGCTGAACCTAACGGTGAGCTCGTGCTTTGTTATCCATCGTTCAACGCACTGCGTGGTGGGTGTTTGACTGATCACACAGACAAACACACGGCACTGATCCTGTGCCTTCCCAGCTCCCTACCCCTCCATCAACTCCTTCACCTCCCTCCCCCAACACACACACACTGACATACACATGCATACGCACACAGGACAGACAAACACACATATACACACACACATATACTCACATACACAGACACATGCTCAGACATACACACACACACAGACACACACATACACACACTCATATACACATACACACATACATGCTCAGACACACACATACTCACACACCCACATACACACAGAGGACAGACAAACACACATATACTCACACACACAGACACATACTCAGACACACACACTCACACACACACATACATGCACACATACTTACACACACACATATCAGACACACAGAGACAGACACACACACAGGAGAGACACACACATATACTCAAGACACACACACATACATACCCCCCCACACATACTCACATACACCTACAGACACACGCAGAAAGACACATGATACACAGAAACAAAGACACAGACTCACATACTCAAAGACACACACCTACAGACACATAATACACAGACACAGAATACTCAGAAACAGATACACAGAGACACACACACACAACACACATACTCACATACACGGACACACACAGAGACACACATACTCACATATAGACACATACTCAGACATACACACACATACATGCACAGACACACAGAAAGACACACACACACACACACACACACACACAGGAGTGATGATGTTGAGCTCATGCACTGATCAGAGTCGCACTCATTCTCAGGACGGACAGACAGACAGACAGACAGACAGACAGCCTTTAGGTCTCAGCCCACAGGCCGGGGCGGGCCGGAAGCCTGCGCGCTGTCAGAGGCCGGAGTCCGCCCCAGCCCTGGTCCCTGACTTCTCCCCCTCCGCGTGGGACGCGCAGGCGCACGGGCGCCAGGGTCGCCAGGGCCAGGCCGGAGGGGCCTCACGGCGCAGGCGCACCGACTCCGGGGACGACCCAGGGTGGGGCAGGGGGCGGGGCGGGAGAAGGGGCCTCACCGCGCAGGCGCACGGGCCGCGGGGCGGCCCAGGGGGCGGGGCCTCACCGCGCAGGCGGCCGCGTGCAGGTCGGCGATCTGTCGCTCCGCCGCCGTCAACGCGGCGGCCTCCGGGCACCTCTCCGCCTCCGCCGGGCTGTCTTGTGAGCGGGACCCGACATCGCCGCGCTCTCCCTCTGAAGCGGAGCAGAGGGGGGCCCCGAGCGGCTGGCGGAGCCCTGCCGAGACCCAGAGGGGCCGTGCCGGCCGGGCGGCGGAAGGTCGTCCCCCGAAGGTTGCGGTCAGCAGCGCTGGAACCCGCCTGGCCGCCATGGCCGCCGCGGGCCGAGCCGCCCCGCCCAGCAAGACTAGCCCCGCCCCCTCCTGAGCGTCGGCCACGCCCCTACCAGATCGCCACGCCCCCTCCTGAGCTCCCGCCACGCCCACCACCAAGCTAGCCACGCCCCTCAGGGCTAGCCACGCCCCCGCGAGCCCACGGCTGAAGGGACACCGACCCACCTGTCTCATCCGCGTCCGGCCCAGACCACAGACCTGGTCAGGAGGCTCCTGAACCCCGAAGAAGCCTGCGTTTTGCCCCCCCAAAGTCCTAACAGCCGCACGCCCCACCCCGTCCGCTCCTGCACCAATCGCTGTGAGCGCAGGTGGCGCGTCAGCCAATCAGGGCCTGGCCCCGGTCCACCCACCAAGCCCGGAGCCCAGGAGGGCCTGGATGGATGGATGGAGGGATGGATGGACGCTGGGGGCAAAGGCTGACCTCAGAGGCCACAGCCTTCCTCCTGGCATTTCACTCATTTCAGGCATCTGCACGGAGGAGGTCCTTCCTTTGTAAGCATTTGCTCCATTTCAGCTTTTTTTTTGGTAATAATTTTTTTGGGGGCAGTGTTTTAACCACTAGATCAGCGGTTCTCAACCTGTGGGTCGCGACCCCTCTGGGGGTCAAATGACCCTTTCACAGGGGTCGCCTGAGACCATGGGAAAATGCAGATATTGACATCACGATGCATCACAGCAGTAACATTTCATGGTTGGGGGGGGGTCACCACCCCATGAGGAACTAACTGTATGCAAGGGTGGCCTCCCGCACGTGCCCCAACCAGGGCCGGGGGCCAGGGAGGAGCCTGCAACCCAGGTACGCGCCCTGGACCGGAATCGAACCCGGGACCCCTCCGTCTGTCTGTCTGTAGGTGGACGCTCCATCCTCTGAGCCAAAGCAGCGAGGGCTGCGTTATGTTTTCAGAAGGAGGGGGGGCAGCCACACTGTTGTCGGGTTGTCCACGCACGGACACAGCTGTCAGGAGAGCATGGTTAAGGGGATCCGTCCGTCCAGCACCCACATGCTAGGGCTGTTCTCTCTCTGCACCCCCGCTGCCCGAGGGGAGGAAGGCCGGGCCGCTGTTCCGTGACTGCAATGAGGCGCGCTGCAGTTCAGGTCAGACACCCATGACATGGACATGTCTGCCTGATACACGCTAATATCCTCCCAGGGACACGCCTCGGCGAGCAGCACTGCGCGCCCCGCCTGCCCGGGAGTCGGGGCACCTTTCACAGCCCGGGGGACACACCCATCGGCCGCCGACTGGGGAGTGAGCCCCCCCCC
>PVJN01028564.1:0-27105 GCA_004026805.1 Lasiurus borealis
CTTGCATTGCTGTTTCTGATTTTCAGGATTTTTAAGAGATGGGTCTTTGGTTACCTGACTCACATTCCTAATGCCTTGACCCTTACTTACTCCCTATGTATGACAGTGAGTACCTGCCTACAAGCTTCAAGTCTATAGAACTTTTGGATGGCACAAGGCAGGTGTCATACCTTAAAACTTCAGATTCTCTCCCTAGCTTTCCCAGGCTCTTCCCACAGATAGAGGCACAGACTGTTTCACAAACCCACATCTCACATGTGAGAATAAAAGTCCAAACCTCCCTTTTTTTTTAGAACAATCATGAATTTAGACATTCGTATTTTATTCAACTCATAGCAATATATGAGGTATTCATTTATTTCTTGTGCAGATCTAAATTGCTAGATTAGTTTAGGAAGCAGACACTAAGGAAGAATCCAAGAAGGCAGTAATTATAAAGAAATACTTTAATGTAAAACACAGTTACTTGAAGAAAGGGCAGAGCAATTGTGTGGAGTGTACTTTTCGGACTAGCAGGTTTAATGAATTCAGACATTTCACTAAAGTCTCTAACCAATGCTTTCTTGTATTCCTATGTTTTGACAAGTCTGGGCAAATTACTTCTGTAGTTTTTAAATTAAAATTGTTTTTACATGCTATGAATACTATTATAAATAAAGTACTTATGGTTTAGCTTTGCAGGATGATTTTTCCTTTGAAAATGTATTTAACCTTGGTGAGCCTCACCTTCCTCATTTGTGTAGACTACCTGGATCATTATTATTCAACCAGTGAACTTCAGAGTTATTCCACCAAATTCACACCATTGAAAATTGTGATAAGTCAGATTCCATTCCATTTCCAATACATAAATAAATTAACTATTTTAAAGATTTCACTTTCAAAGATAATTCTCTCAGAAGCCTTGAATGCTTATACTGTGAGCATGTATAGCTATTGTTTAGCATGTGAGCACACTCATAATTCCATCTCTCAATCAGTTAATGACTCTTTAGCAGTTGTAACAATAGCAAATTTTAAATTATATTTTAACTCAGTCATTTTGGTTCTCAAAGTGCTCTGATGGAAAGAATGTATAAAAACAATGATATTGAAATAAAATATGGACCATATATCATGAAACATTCAAAATTAGCAAATTATTATTTTTTTAATGTTGAAAAAGGTGAGTAACATATGACATTCTGAAAAAAGTTAGTAAATGCTTATTAACCCAATTAATGTGAATCTTTTTGGTGTGGGGTAAAAGAACTCAGATCTCAACTTCAGCGAGCCTCTCCCTACTTCAGTGGCTTTTGCTTGAGGCCTCTTGAAAACCAACATTACATTTTCCTTTTCTAATGATTCCAGATATAAAAGGTAATTTTTGTTAGAAATAATTATAATTAAGTAGTTATAGAATTTTTTATTTAGATGTTTCCATACTGTCTACTCATACAACATTAGTAAGTTTTTAATGAAAATCCCTTTCTAAATTATTAAGTTTTAACCAGTTACCAAAATAAACTAAAGCCCTTGTGTTTCAGTTTCTATAATATCAGATGGTGGCAACAGAATGGGACTACCTTCTATTACCATTTGAATTTAATAAGAAACACTAGCTTGTAAAAGGAAACATATCTGAGTCTTCTTAAGAAAACAATAACATATTTGAAATCTATTAAAAATGGATGTGTCTTCACATTCAATAAAGATATTTTCTGACTTAAGACATATTTGGGACCATCTGTTTTCTAGTATTTTTTATGTTTTGTTTTGTTTTGTTAACTTAATAAATCTTTATTGTTCAGATTATTATAGCTGTTCCTCTTTTTTCCCCCCATAGCATCCCACCACCAGGCTCCCACCACTGCATCTGCCCTTACCTCCCCACGACTGTCCTCATCCATAGGTGTATGATTTTTGTCCAGTCTCTTCTCACAACTCCGTACCTCTTTACCCCAGAGAATTGTCAGTCCACTCCCTTTCTATGCCCCCGATTCTATTATGTTCACCATTTTATTCTGTACATCAGATTTTTAATTCACTTGATTTTTAGATTCACTTGTTGATAGATATGTATTTGTTGCTCATAATTTTTATCTTTTTCTTCTTCTTCCTCTTCTTAAAGAACACCTTTCAGCATTTGATAAAATACTGGTTGGTAGTGATGAACTTCTTTAGCTTTTTCTTGTCTGTGAAGCTCATTATCTGACTTTCAATTCTGAATGATAGCTTTTCTGGGTAAAGTAATCTTGGTTGTATGTTCTTGCTCTTCATCACTTTGAATATTTCCTGCCACGCCCCTTCTGGCATGCAAGTTTCTGTTGAAAAATCAACTGACAGTTGGATGGGTGCACCCTTGTAGGTAACTATTTTTCTCTTGCTGCTTTTAATATTCTTTCTTTGTCTTTTGCTCTTGGTATTTTAATTATGGTATGTCTTGGTATGGTTCCCTTTGGGTTCCTTTTGTTTGAGGTTCTGTGTACTTCCTGGACTTGTACTTCTATATTTGGGAAAGTTTTTGGTCATTATTTCTTCAAATAGGTTTTCAATATTTTGCTCTCTTTTTTCTTCTGGCACCCCCATAATTCTGATGTTGGTACGCTTGAAGTTGTTCCAGAGGCTCCTTACACTATCTTCAACTTTTTGGATTCTCTTTTCTTTTTGCTTTTCTTGTTGAATGTTTTTTCCTTCTTATATTTCAAATATTTGACTTGATTTTGTATTCCTCTAGTCCACTGTTAGGTATCTGTATAATATTTTTTTTTTATTTTAGTCAGTGTATGTTTAATTTTCAGTTGGTCCCTTTTCATATCCTTAAAGGTCTCGCTAAATTTATCAACTTTTTCTAGGAAATTCTTGAAAAACCTTATAACTGGTTTTGAACTCTATATTCAGTTGTTTGCTTTCCTCCATTTCTTTCACTTGTGATCTGTTTCTTTGTTTACACATTTTCACTGCTTCCCAATTTGGTAAAGTAGCTTTGTGTGGTAGGTATTCTATAGGGTCCAGTTGCTCAGCCTTCCCAGTTACTTGAGGTGGACACTCTTGGTGCACCCCTTTGTGGACTGTGTGCACTACCTTGTTATAGTTAATTGTTTTTTTTATTTTATTTTATTGAATTTTTACAGAGAGGAAGGGAGAGGGATACAGAGTTAGAAACATCAATGAGAGAGAGACATCGATTAGCCACCTCCTGCATGCCCCCTACTGGGGATGTGCCCGCAACCAAGATACATGCCCTTGACCGGAATGGAACCTGGGACCTTTCAATCTGCAGGCCGAAGCTCTATCCACTGAGCCATATCGGTTTTGACTATAGTTAATTCTTGATTGTTGTTGGTATCACTGGGAGGAATTGACCTCCAGGCCAATTGGCTGTAAGGATCAGCTGTGTTTATGAGAATTTCTGTGCTGGAGACACACTTATCACATAAGACTTGCAAAATTGCAAAATCCTCTGTGCTTAGCTTGGATGGGGTGGAGTCTTAGGGTGGAGCAGACAGTGTTGGCTTCCTGTAAACCCTGCCCTATGAGGCCCCTGGGTCTCAGTGTCCCTTGGTAATCACTGTAAGCTTCTCTGAGAGAAAGCCACCTTGAGTTTCACCCGCTGCCAGACAATCCAATTTCTCCCTGAATGAGGTTGGGTTCCCAGAAATTTGCCCGGAACTGGGATCCAATGCAGTTGGGAGCTTCCATCTTTCTTATACTGTTGAAAATGAGTCACTCACTCAGATGCCTGTGCACTGAGCATTCAATTCTCTCTGTGCATGCAAGCCTCTGGACCTCTGCCTTCTGCAGGTCCCCTGAGTCTCAGTGTGCTTTCTCTTTTCCTGACAGTCCAGTTTCTCTCCAAATGAGTCTGGTTTCTCAGAGTCTTTCCCAGAACTGGAGTTCAGTGCAATTGGGAATTTCCATCTCCCTCCCACTTTAGAAAGCCAGACACACACTCAGCTGCTCATACACTCAGCCACCTGTCTTCTCTATGCGCATCTATGTACCTCAGCCTTTTGCAGCTCCTCTGAGTCTCAATGTGCTTTCCTCTTTCCTTATAGTTGTAGAATTTTCACTCACCCAGCTTTTCTGTGGTTCTGGATGGTGTCCATTTTTTCTTTTAGTTGTACTTTTAATATTGTTTTGCGAGGCAGCAGTTTAGGTTTTTACCTATGCCGCCATCTTGGTTTCTAATTCTAATACTTTTTTACTAAGGAAAGTATTAACAAATTCAATGTGAAGTAAAGTATATAATAACATTTCAAATTCCAGCGAAGTAAAAAGGAAGAATAAAATAATAGTAAAAATAAACAAAATCTCTAATCAAGCTGTGTGTATTATTCCAGCTTCTCATTTTACTAGTTTCTGTTTACAGATAAGTCATTTATTATTATGTTATATATTCTCATTTACAAAATGGTGAATATAAGATAATGCATTTTTCTGAGCTCAAAAATCAAAACAAGAATTCATGTAAATATCACATAGTAAATTAACAATAAATGTTTTGGCTTTTATTATTAAGATCAATGGCTTTTCATGATTTACATTGAAATCTTTTATCCATTTTGAATTTATTCTTGTGTGTGGTGTAAGTTGGTGGTCTATTTTCATTTTTTTGTATGTACTGTCCAATTTTTCCAACACTATTTATTGAAGAGACCGTCTTACTCCATCGTGTGCTCTTGTCTCATTTGTCAAATGTTAATTGAGCATAATGGCTTGGGTTGATTTCTGGGGTCTCTGTTCTATTGATCTATATGCCTGTTCTTGTGACAGTACCAGGTTGCTTTGATTACAATGACTTTGTAATATAATTTTATATCTGTATTATAATCTGTCCTACTTTATTCTTCTTTCTCGAGTTTGCTGTGGCTATTTGGGGTCTCTTTTGGTTCTGTGTAAATTTTTGCAGTATTTGTTCTAGATCTGTGATATATGCCATTGGTATTTTAATAGGTATTGTGTTACATCAATAAATTGCTTTGAGTAGAATGGACATTTTAATTATGTTAATTCTATAGGTCCATAAATACTACAAACACATTTATTTGTAGCTTCCTTATTTCTTTTTTCAATGTCCTGTAATTTTCTTTTATCTCCTTAGTTAAGTTTATTCCTAGGTATCTTTTTTATTGTTGTTACTCTTGTTGAAATGGTCAATGGTATTGTTTTTTTAGTTTCTCTTTCTGAGAGTTCATTATTAGTGTATAAAAATGCCATCAATTTCTGGGTGTTAGTTTTATATTCTGCTACTTTGCTGAATTAATTTATGAAATTAGTAGTTTTTGGTGAAATATTTAAGTTTTTTTTTTTATGTACAATACTGTGTCATCTGCAAATAATAATAGTTTCACTTCCTTCTTTTCAATTTGGATGCTTTTCATCTTCTTGTCTGAAAGCTGTGGCTAGCACTTCCAGTACTATAATGAATAAGAGTGTTGAAAAGAGATAACCCTGTATTGTTCTTATTGTTAAGAGAAACACTTTTAGTTTTTGCACATTCAATATGATGTTGGCTATAAGTTTGATATATTGCCTTTTTATGTTGAGATATATTCTTTCTATTCCCATTTTGCTGAGAGTTTTCATCAAAAGTGGGTGCTGGATTTTGTTGACTGCTTTTTAAAAATCTATTCATAACAACATGATTTTGCATCAGCCTTGCAATCCTGGGGTAAATGCCACTTAATAATGGTGTATGATCTTTTTAATGTATTGCTGGATCCAGTTGCTAATATTTTGTTGAAGATTTTAGCATCTATGTTCATCTGGAATATTGGTCTGTAAATTCCCTTTTTTTGTCATGTCTTTATCTGGCTTTGGAGTTAGGGAAATGCTGGCCTCATAGAAAGAGTTTGGAAGTGCTCCTTCCTCTTGAATTTTTTGGAATGGTTTGAGGAGGATAGGTGTTAGTTTTTCTTTGAATATTTGATAAAGTTCCCCTGTGAAACGGTTTGGACCAAGGTTTTTTTTTGCTGGGAAGTTTTTTGTTTTTTTTTTTAATTATTATTATTGCTTCAATTTCATCAGTAGTTTTTGGCCTACTCAGGTTTTCTGATTCTTCCTGACTGAGTTTTGGAAGGTTGTATTTTTTTCTAGGAATTTTTCCATTTTTCTGAGGTTGTCCAATTTTTTGACATATAGTTGATATAACATTTTGTTACAACCCTTCGTATTTCTGTGGTGTTAGTTGTTATATAACCTCTTTCATTTCTGACTTTATTTATTTGGGTCCTCTCTCTTTGTATATTGGTGAGTTTATATCTTGTTTATCTTTTCAAAGAACCAGCGCTTGATTTCAAACTGTAAAAATCCTAGAAGAAACTATAGGCAGAAAAATCTCAGATATTTCTTGTAGCAATATGTGTGCTGATACATCTCTTAAAGCAAAGAATACAAAAGAAAAAATAAACAAATGGGACTACATCAAAATAAAAATCTTCTGCACAGCAAAAGAAATCATAAAAAAAATGAAAATAAAGCCCATTGTATGGGAGAGCATATTTGTCAATGATACATCAGATAAGAAGTTACTTTCCAACATATATAAAGAACTCACACAACTTAATAAAATAAAAACAAACAATCCAATTTAAAAATGGGCAAAGGACCTAAATAGACACTTCTTTATTAGCTTAGCCAAAAGACATGACAAAAATGCTCAAAGTCACTGATCATCAGAGAGATGCAAATTAAAATGACAATGAGTTACACCTCACACCTGCAAGAATGGCTACCATCATTATATCAACAAAGGAAAGAAAAACTGGAGAAAACGGAACCCCAGTACATGTGCTGAATGGTGCAGCCACTGTAAAAAACAGTTCCGAGTTTCCTAAAAAAATAAAAAATGGAACTCCCATTTGACCCAGTAATCCCACTTCTAGGAATATACCCTAAAAAATCAGAAATAGCCAAAACCGGCTATTGGCCCAGTGGATAGAGCATTGGCCTGCAGAGTGAAAGATCCCAGGTTTGATTCCAGTCAAGGGTATATATCTTGGTTGTGCAGGAAGCGGCTGATTGATGTCTCTCTCTCATCAATATTTCTAACTCTCTATCCCTTTCCCTTCCTCTCTGTAAAAAATCAATAAAACATATTAAAAAAAAAGAAATAATTTATTTTAAAAAATCAGAAATAACAATCAAAAAGAATATATGCACCCCTATGTTCATAGCAACAGTATTTATAATACCTGAGATCTGGAAATAGCTTAATTGTCCATCAATAGATTATTGGTTAAAAAGTATGTGGTATATTTATACAATAGAATACTATGCAGCTAGAAAAAAAAAAGAAGGATCTTTTACTCTTTGAGACAGCATGGAGGGACCTGGAGAGTATTATACTAAGGGAAATAAGCCAGTCCAAAAAAGACAAGTATCACACAATCTCATTTATATGTGGAACCTGATAAAACAAAATATAGATCCCGAGACATGGAATAAAGGAACAGACTGATTAATCTGAGAGGGAAGTGGGGATGGGGTGGGAAGAGATTAACCATAGAATTTATACACATATTTGCATTTCCCATGGACACAGACGATAGTGTGGTGAGGCCTGAGAGCAGGGAGTAGGCGGGAGGTGGTCAATAGGGGAAGAAAAGGGGATATCTGAAATATTTTCAATAATAAAGATAAAGAATATCAATGAGGAGTGGGTGGCAAACAAGATACTTGCTTGAAATAGAATCATTAAATTAGTATGTTTTAAAAAATTTATCTCAAAGAGTAAATTTTTATGTCAAAAATGTTTACTAGAGTTTTTATCAATAAGCCTGTTATATAAAAATGAGATATCCATAATTTATAAAGAGCAAACTATTATAATTTAAAAAAACAATTCACATCTTAAAAACAATGAATTTCTTTTGCAGTACTATAATGAAATTCTTATACAAATATCCTCAGGACAAATAATAAATTTATGAAACTAATTGGATTGCTACAAACTGAGGAAATGAGTGTCACTTGGGTCAAATCCTCAGATTACATATATGTCATCGTATGTCAATTGGGCACTTTTCTCATAAGTCTTTGCACTGCTTTTCTTACTTCTCAGACACATCCTTTGAGATTGCCTTCTGATTTAGTAAACCATGTTTACCTAGGTTAGATCTCTCACCAAGTGTCAACTCTTACCTTCAAACAGCAATTAATTCAAATATTGTACAATGCAGAATGTAATTTGCAGGAAGATCACACTTTAATTTTACTAACTAAATCATTTTTCATCTTCCCCCTATAAATCTATTTGAGGAAAGGTGTATGATTCTATGAAGAGACTTCCAGCGAACATTGTGTTCATGAGAAGACCACCCTCAGTGGAGAAAAAAGTTTTCTTCTCTATTTGATTTATGTGGTGCTTGTGTGGATAATTTTTTTGAAACCCTGCTTGATTTATGAACAATCTTCTCTGCTCTATTGAGCCATTAAATTCAAAGTATTATCATATTTGGAATACACAGAAGAAACATGCAGCAAGACTTCTTTCTTTTTTTTAATATATTTTATTGATTTTTTACAGAGAGAAAGGGAGAGACAGAGAGAGTCAGAAACATCGATGAAGAGAGAGACATGGATCAGCCGTCTCCTGCATACCCCCACTTGGGATGTGCCCACAACCAAGATACATGCCCTTGACCGGAATTGAACCTGGGCCCTTTTAGTCCGCAGGCTGAAGCTCTATCCACTGAACCACACTGATTTCGGCAGCAAAAAAATATTTCTATGATAAAATTTTTAGAGGAATGAAGTAAATAGCTGTAGAGGTCAGCACTATAAGATTTCCAAATGAACACAGAATGACGGCATCTCTGTGATCTTAAGGATGAACATTGCTCTGGAATATGCATTTTGCACAATAAGAAAGAAGTTAGGATCTATAGTTCACTTGGCTTCATTTTACTTTTACCTTCCAAACTTCTTTTAGTCCAAATTGTGTTACCCATTTTTTATTTTATTTAAATTTGTATTTTCATATGTTATTGTAAATATACTTGGAAGCAAACCAAGGGCTATATGAAAATATGAATAATAACTAATAATAAAAATTAAGAAATAGTGTTGAACAAATGCAGAGTGATTGAAAAGAAAATGTATTAGTTTACTAGTGGATTTCCTAGTAGATAGCTTAAAGGTGAGAGGATTTGGGATTTCAATAAGAAAAATAGTGCAAAATAGGACAGAAACAATCACTTTCACAATTTTTTGTCATGCATTTTTATTTTTTCCCTTTTCTTTTACCATTCTTTGTCTCTTTTCTCCATTTCACTTCACTCTATTGGAAGACTTCCATGTTATTTGACATGGAATATTCAGAGTTACTGTGATGAAAAGCATCTTGGTAATATGACAAACTTAGATGTTCAGATCCCTGATATTAAGGGTTAGAAAGAAATTGGTAGGGTATTTAAGTAGTGAATTAAAAGGAAGGAGAAGGAGAAGTAGAAGGGGTGGAAGAAGAAGAAAGACAAAAAGAAAGAAGAAGAAAAGCAGAAAAAGAGAGAAATTACTTGTAAAGCTGCCATGGATGAGAGTTGGGAAGAAAATCAATTACTCATTGAAAGTGACACAGGAGAATTAATGACTTGAATTCATAGCTTCTCACCATAAACCTGAATAATGACACAAATACTTAGATTTGGGAATTAGAAGAAAAAAGGTGCATCTAAGGTTCTTCTATTTATACCTGATTGAGATATGAAAAGAAAATGAGAAATGGGATTACTAAAGAAAAATTGCAGACAGTTAAGCAATTTTAGAAATGATTCATTTTAAGATATGGCCATCAATTATTTATGAGGGTTATTAAATAGATTTATAAGCAGAGGTACATGAATTTTAGAAATACATAAATGCCCTACAAATTATTTACAACTTCAACAACTCATAACACATGTAGCACTTACTTGACTTTAAAATTTGCACCATAAACTATAAAAAAACTGATTACAGAGCATCAGCCATTTGTAATGAGCTGTGCAATATTTAACATCAACTAAGTGTGTTTTCACTAGTGCTGACCTATTGGACTAATTTTAAAAGAATTCCTAGTGCCTAATGATTTGTTTGTAGGTTAAATAATCATAACTATTTA
The DNA here is from genome assembly GCA_004026805.1 of Lasiurus borealis. Taxonomy (NCBI): domain Eukaryota; kingdom Metazoa; phylum Chordata; class Mammalia; order Chiroptera; family Vespertilionidae; genus Lasiurus; species Lasiurus borealis. Next base: position 10,082 of record PVJN01028564.1, read on the forward strand.
AAGGTTATGACATCAGAGATATAATTCTGAAATAGGACATAATTTGGATTTAGTACATGCAGATTAATATCAAGCATCCAAAATATTTTAAAAAAGGAACAATTGCCAGAAATAACTTTTACCACTCATTATTTTTATCCACATTGGTATCCAGCTTTTCCTATTTACTTCTTTCTTTTAATTATTACATTTAGGTAATCTCTCAATATGCCTTTTGTTGGTGCATATTCTCCTATTGTTTTTGTACCTATTGAGTTCTACTTCTCTAGTTATTTCCCCAAAAGCTTTTGGTTTCCAAAGAGAGATTTTTTTTTTAATTTTTTTTTCTATTTTGTGTGGCAGTGAACAAATAGAAATACTTCTTAGTTACCCTGGTTTCTTTCTGGAATGAATGGCATCAATCAGAGTCCCTGTTCATCACCTCAGAGACTGACTGCCATGATTCTCAGTCTGGTTGGTGCATTATTATGTCTTCACTCATCCACAATTCACCTCTCTGAATCATAATGTCTAGAAATATATGTAAGTTTATGTTAGTAATTTTAGATCGATACTCAAATTGATTGTGTCTCATGCACTAGAAGCAAAGGGAATAAAGGTTTGGAAGTTAATAATAACCTGTCTTTAAAATGCCATGACATTACATTCTCTTCAGATTTTATTTCATTCCTCAATTTATGCTAAGTTATGCTGCAGGAACAAAACAAAATCCAAAGTTGCTGAACTAACTGCTGGCTTTCTTCTCATTCATTCTATAGGCTGAATGCAAGCTGTCAGATGGCTCTGCTCTTCAGATTGACTCAAACACCAGGGCCCCCAGACCAAGCCTGAGGCCAAGACCGGTTTGGCTCAGTGGATACAACATTGGCCTGTGGACTGAAAGGGCCCAGGTTTGATTCCAGTTGGGGGCATGTACCTTGCTTGTGGGCCCATCTCCAATGTGGGGCGTGCAGAAGGCGGCTGATCGATGTCTCTCTCTCATCGATATTTCTGACTTTCTATCTCTCTCCCTTCCTCTCTGCAAAAAATCAATAAAATATATTTTTAAAAAAGAGAGAGAGAAAGCCTGAGGTAGGTTCATCCGTTTCTGTTTTTATTCATTTTTAAGACTTTTTTCCTAATCCTTGTAAATGTTACAATCGTTAACATGTAAAATGTTAACATAGTTGAAAAGTTAAGCCTATATTAAATGAGATATACCCCCAAAAGCCCCACACATTGTAGTTTGTCATTTTCATTTTATCCTTGCATTCCTTCTTTCTCTTCTCTCCTTCAGAAAATGTAACATAATTTATTGTTTCTTTTTTTTTTTTACAAGTTATTTAACTTTGTTTTGGTCAACAGAACATTATCAGCTTATAAAACTTATAAAACTTTGTTATATATATATTTTATTGTGTTACATGTATAAATATCTCCCCATTGCCCCCCCCACCCTCCCAGGCATACCCCAACCCCCCAGTGTCTATGTTCATTGGTTATGCTTATATGCATAGCTACAAGTCCTTTGATTGATCTCTTACCTACCCCAACTCTCCTTAATTTTCCTGCTATAATATCACAGTCTGTTTGATGCTTTACTGCCTCTCTATCTATCCTTTTGTACACCAGTTTACAATGTTCTTTATTATCCACAAATGAGGGAGAGCACGTGGTGCTTCTCCTTCATTGATTGGCTTATTTCACTAAGCATAAGGCTCTCCAGTTCCATCCAGGTTGCTGCAAATGGTAAGAGTTCCTTCTTTTTAATGGCAGCATAGAATTCCATTGTGTAGATGTACCACATATTTCTGATCCACTCATCTGCTGATGGGCACCTAGGGTGTTTACAAATTATAGCTGTTGTAAACTGTGCTGCTATGAACATAGGGATGCATAAATCCTTTCTGATTGGTGTTTCTAATTTCTTGGGATAAATTCCTAAGAATGGGATTGCTGGATCAAATGGGAGATCCATTTTTAGTTTTTTGAGAAAACTCCATACTGTTCTCCACAGTGGCTGCACCAGTCTGCATTCCCACCAACAGTGCACAAGGGATACTTATTCTCTGCATCCTAGCCAACACTTGTCTTTGGTGATTTGTTGATGATTGCCATTCTGACAGGTGTGAGATGGTATTGCATTGTCATTTTGATTTGCATTTCTCAGGTAAATAGTTATTTTGTTTTCATGTGTCTCTTGGCCTTCCTTCTGTCATCTTTCAAAAACGTTCTATTTAGGTCCATTGCCCATTTTTTTAATTGGATCCTTTATCTACCTTTTATTAAGTTGTATAAGTTGGCTGTAGATGTTGGAGATTAAACCTTTATCAGTGATAACATTTCCAAATATGTTCTCCCATACAGTGAGTGGGCTTTCTTGTTGTTTTGTTGGTGGTTTCTTTGGCTATGCAAAACCTTTTTATTTTGATGTAGTCCTATTTGTGTTTTATCTCTTTAGCTTCTATGGCCCTTGGAGCAGTATCAGTGAAGAAGTTCTTTCAGCATATGTCTGAGATTGTGCTGCCTGTGGATTCCTCTAGTATGTCTATGGTTTCCCATCTAATGTTTAAGTCCTGTATCCATTTTGAGTTTATTTTTGTATTTGGTGTAAGTTGTTGGTCCAGTTGCATTTTTTGCATGTATCTGTCCAATTTTCCTAACACCATTTATTGAAGAGGCAGTCTTGGCTCCATTTTGTGTTCATGTTTCCTTTGTCAAATATTAATTGAGCATATTGGTTTGGGTGGATATCTGGATTCTCTATTCCATTCCATTGGTCGATATGTCTGTTCTTGTGCCAGTACCAGGCTGTTTTGACAACAGTTGCTTTGTAATATGGTTTGAAATCTGGTATTGAGATCCCACCTACTTTATTCTTCTTTCTAAGGATTGCTTTGGCTATTTGTGATCTTTTTTTTGTTCCACATGAATCTTTGAAGAGTTCATTCAAGGTCTGTGGAATATGTTGTTGGTATTTTAATGGGTAGTGCATTGAATCTATAGATTGCTTTCGGTAGTATGGACATTTTAATGTTGATTCTCCCAATCCATGAGCATGGTATGCTCTTCCATCGGTTTACATCTTCCTCTACCTCTTTTTTCAGTGCCCTGTAGTTTTCTGCACAAAGGTCTTTTACCTTTTAGTTAGGTTTCTTCCTAAATAACTTAAATTTTTGGTGGGATGGTAAATGGGATTGCTTTTTTATTCCCTCTTTCTGTGATTTCACTATTAGTATACAGAAATGCCACAGATTTCTTTGCATAATTTTGTAACCTGCTACATTGCTGAATTGAATTCATTTATTAAGTCAATTAGTTTTTATATGAAGTCCTTCAGGTTTTTTATGTATTGTATCATGTCATCTGCAAATAAGGACAGTTTACTTCTTCTTTTCCAATTTGGAAGCCTTTTATTTCTTCTTCTTGTCTAATTGCAATGGCTAATCCTTCCAGAACTATGTCAAACAGGAGACTTGAGAGTGGCCATCCCTCTCTTGTTCCTGTCCTTAGGGAAATGGTTTTCTTTTGTGGAAATTGAGTATGATCTTAGCTGTGGGTTTGTCATGTTGAGGTATGATCCTTCTATTCCCTCCTTGCTGAGAGTTTTTATCAAGAAACAGTGTTGAAGTTTGTCAAATGCTTATTCTGCATCAATTGATATGACTATGTGATTTTTATGTCTCAATTTATTTCTGTGGTATCACGTTTATTAATTTGCAAATATTTTACGAGTATAACTGACTCTTAACTTGCCAACAACCACTGCCAGTGTGACTCTCAGCTCTATCTGCCCAGTGATAAGGCTCCAGACATGTCTTGTCTATTCTGCTGCCATTTTCCAGGGTGACGTCATGTGTGTGTTGCTTTGGTGACTTACCATCTTTGCATTCCTGAGATGAATCCTACTTGGTCATGGTGTGTGATCTTTCTGATGTACTGCTGGATCCAATTTGCCAGAATTTTGTTGAGGATTTTGGCATCTATGTTCATGAGAGATATTGGCCTATAATTCTCTTTCATTGTGTTGCCTTTATCTGGTTTCGGTATTAGGGTGACGCTGGCTTCATAGAAGGTGTTTGGAAGTGTTCCTTCTTCTTGAATATTTTTAAATAGTCTGAGGAGGTTAAGTTTTAACTCTTCCCTGAATGTTTGGTAAAACTCTCCTGTGTAGCCAGGTGGTCCCAGGCTGGAAGCTTTTTGATGACTGCTTCAATTTCTTCTATAGTTATTGGATTATTGAGATGTTGAGATTCGCCCTGATTGAGTTTTGGAAGGTTATATTTTTCTAGGAATATGTCCATTTCTTGCAGGTTGTCCAATTTGTTGGAATAGAGTTGTTCATGGTATTTTTTAACAATCCTTTGTATTTCGGTGGGGTCTGTTGTTATTTCTCCTCTTTCATTTCTGATTTTGTTTATTTGGGTCTTCTCTCTTTGTTTCTTGGTGATCCTGGCTAGAGGTCCATCAGTCTTGTTTATCCTTTCAAAGAACCAGCTCTTGGTTTTGTTGATCTTTTGAATTGTTTCTTTGGTTTGCATGTTGTTTATTTCCACTCTGATCTTTACTATTTCCCTCCTTCTGCATACATTGAGCTTTTCTTGTTGCTCTCTTTCTTGCTCTTTGAATGGTAGGGATAGGAAATTTCTTACCATCGTTTCCTGTGTTTTGCAGTAGGCTTGTAGAGCTATGAACTTCCCTCTCAAGAATGCTCTCACTGTGTCCCATAAATTTGTATTGCTGTCTTGTCATTGTCATTTGTTGCCTTGATATTTTTATTCCTTCCTTGTTCTCTCTGGTTACCCAGTTGTTGTTTAATAGCATTCTGTTTAGTCTCCATGTGTTTGAATTCTTTGTATTGTTTTTATTGTAGTTGATTTCCAGTTTTATGCCACTGTGGTCTAAGAAAATGCTTGATATGATTTCTATCTTCTTGAATTTGAAGAGACTTTTCCAATAAGCCAGCATATATTCTATCTTTGAAAATGACCCATGTGCAATGGAGAAGAATGTATATTCTGTTTCTTTGGGGAGAAATGTTCTGAAGATGTCAATTAATTCCATCTGGTCTAGTGAGTCATTTAGGATTGATGTTTCTTTCCTGATTTTTTTGCTTAGAGGATTTGTCCAGTGGTGACAGTGGGGTATTAAAGTCTCCTACTATGATTGTTTTGTTGTCAATCTCTCTCTTAATATTCTCCAGGAGTTGTTTTTATGTATTTAGGTGATCCTATATAGGGTGTGTATATGTTTACTGGAGTTATTTGTTCTTGTTGGATTATTCCCTTTAATATTAAGAAGTGGCCTTCTTTATCTCTTGTTATGTCTTTCACTTTGAGATCTAATTTGTCAGATATAAGTATTGCAACCCCAGATTTTTTTTTTCATTACCATTTGCCTGAAATACCATCTTTCAACCCTTCACCCTCAATCTGTGTGTATCTCTTTTTCTGAGGTGGGTTTCTTGTAAACAGCAGATATATGGATCATCTTTTCTTATCCAATTGGTTACCCTATGATTTTTTATTGGAGCATTTAATCCATTTACATTTAAAGTTATTATTGATAGGTACTTATCTGTCGCCATTTTTAGTCTTTACCCTGGAGTTCCTTCTTTGCTTTCTAATTCCTAATACAGCAGAGCTTTTATCATTTCTTGCTTTGCTGGTTTGGTGGTAATATATTCCCTTAGTTCTTTTTTGTCTGTGGAGCTCCTGATTTCACCTTCAATTTTGATTGAAAGCCTTGCTGGGGACAGTATCCTTGGATCAGACCTTTCCTTTGCATAACTTTGTATATTTCATTCCATTCCCTTCTTGCCTGATGAGTTTCTGTTGAGAATTCAGTTGCAAGTCTTATGGGGCTTTCTTTGTAGGTAACTTTCTATTTCTCTCTGGCCACTTTTAAGATTCTTACTTTGTTGTTGGTTTTTCCCACTTTAATTATAATATGCTTTGGTGTCTGTTTTTTGGAGTTCATTTTGCTTGGGACTCTTTGAGCTTCTTGGATTTGTGTTTTTTTTTTTTTTTTTTCTTTTATATAATATGGAGTTTTCTGTCACTATTTTTTCAATCAGGTTTTCTATTCCTTGCTCAGTTTCCACTCTTTCTGGAATCCCAATTTTGCAGATGTTGTTTTGTTTCATGTTATCCCAAAATTCTCTTAGGTTCTCCTCTTGCTTTTTAATTTTTTTTTTCTGGAAGCTGTTGTACTTTGGTATTTTTTCCTATCTTGTCTTCTAGCTCACTGATGAGGTCCTCTACTTCTTCTAGTCTACATTTGATGCTCTCTATTGAATTCTTTGTAGCATTGATGTCAGTTTTCATTTCTTCTTGAATCTTCTTCATTTCCTCTTGGCTCTTACTCACATTGTCGATTTTGTCTCCCATTCTTTTCAGCCACCTTATGACCTTTTTTCTGAACTCTTTCTCCGTCAGGTCTATTTCTTCTTCTATTTCCTTTACTTCCTTTTCTGGTGCTTCCTGCTTTTCTGTCATATCTGGGCTGTTTCTTTGTCTGCCCATGGTCTTTCTTCTCTGGGTGTCTGTTTATGTAGTTCTCTCTCCTACATTGATTTAAAGACACAAACTTATCCCAGGCGAAATCTGACCTTTCAGTGTGGCTTGTGGAGCTCCTCTGAGTCCCACTGTCTGCGCCAATTGTAGAGTGGTGTTCTGGGTCCCCCAGTTCCTCAATGGGTGCTGCAGCTGTAACTTTTCAGAACGCCGTAGACATCCACTTCCCACTGAAAGATGGCACGGTCTCTGCTTTTGCGCTGTTGGCTCTGGCAAACAAAAACCCCGTGGCATCGGGGCTGCCTGATCAGGCTAGCCCTGTCTAGCAGTCCCCCACCTTCTCCTTGAGGATAACTAATTCTTAACTTGCCAACAAATACTGCCAGTGTGACTCTCAGCTGCTCTCTCTGTCTGCCCAGTGATAAGGCTCCAGATACGTCTTGTCTATTCTGCTGCCATTTTTCAGGTGAATGCCATGTGTGTTGTTTGGTCAACTTGATGATTGAGGAAGGTTTTTATTATCATTTCCTTCATTCTGAATGTATTAGAACATCATTTCATATGTTTGAAGAGCATTGCTTTTCTGTGAACTCTGTTAATGTCTTTTGCCCATTTTTTAAAATGGTTTAGTTATATTCCTCATGTATCAGAATCCTTTATATATTATATACGTACACACACACACTAAAATGTTTTCTTTGGTGTGTTGTTTTCCTTTGACCTCACACATTTTTCTTCACTTTTATGTTGCAAATTTATTTCTTAATCATGTTAGGTGATGGCTTTGGGTCATCACAGTTCATTTCTGCTAGGCTGCAGGTATTTTTTTTAAAATATATTTTATAAATTTTCTACAGAGAGGAAGAGAGAGACAGAGTGATAGAGAGCTAGAAACATCAATGAGAGAGAAACATCAATCAGCTGCCTTATGCATATCCCCTACTGTGGATGTGCCCAAACCAAAGTATATCCCTTGACAAGAATCTAACATGGGACCCTTCAGTCTGCAGGCTGACCCTCTGTCCACTGAGCCAAACCAGTCAGGGCTACCGGTATTTTTTTTTAAATATGTTTTTATTAAGTTTTAGAGAGAGGGGAAGGGAGAGGGATAAAGAGATAGGAACATCAATGAGAGAGAAACATCATTGATTAGCTGCCTCCTGCATGTCCCCTACTGGGGATTCAGCCTATAATCCACAGCATGTGCCCTGACCATAAATCATACTGTGACCTCTTGGTTCTTCATTGATGCTCAACTACTGAGCCACAAGGCCCAGGCAATAAATTCATTTTCTGCTCTTCCCTCCTATTCCAGGGTCCAGATAGAAAGAACAGCACATTCCTGGGTACATCTTTATTTCATATAGAAAGTAGAAACTAGAGATCACTAATTGAATCACACAGTTGCATTTACCTACCATCCAAATGCCAAAACACAACAAAACATGTCACTGTTACAAACAAGTCACTGAAACAAGTATTGTAACAATAGGCAGGAAAGTAAAATCTTGTGAGAGGGAAGGTCAAAATAGTTGAAAAATTACCCTATGGAATGCCTCTGTATAGTTTAATAACAAAATAGAAATAGTAGCAAATGTACTAGCTTAATAATATCTCAATTACAAATAAGCAGTGACCTTAGAAAACCTGGAGAATAAAAAAGAGAGTAAGGAAGGAAGGAAATATGTATAAACTTGACAGCTAGTTATAAAGGCTATCAAAGTTTTATGTATCTTCATGAATTAATATTGCACAATGTTGTTCAAAATATTATCAAATGCTGTTATTAGTAGATATGAGGTAACTGGTCTTGCAAGGCATGTCAGGCCATAAAAACTGTGAACAATGCACTGCCCTTGAGAGGGGAAGGATCATTATCGCTGGCCCCAGGACAGATCATCTGATAAGGCCTGGGCACCCCCAACATCTGGGGGCCTTCCTGCAAGCCCATGAAAAAGGCTGAACCATATCTGCAAGACAAAGACCCCAGAAGGTTATAAAAAGTGAAGCCCTCTACATGTTACTTCACTCTGATTTGGAAATTATTCCCGGAGTCCACTAGTGTTAATAAATGGGGTCCCTCTCTTTCTCTAGGAAGTGTGCTTGGTATATCTTTGGTCCTCTGCAACAGATAAAATAAAATTTTTATAGTAAAGAAATGTGTGTTATATTAAAAATATACATACTTTAGTCCTGGCCATTGTTGCTCAGTGGTTGGAGTGTTGTCCCCTTTACCAAAGAGTCACAGGTTCAATTTCCAGTCATGGTACATGTATCAAGCAACCAATTAGTCTCTTTCTCTCTCTTTTCATCCCCCTCTCTTCCTCTCTCTTCCTGTCTTTGTAGAATCAATGTGTGGATTAAAAAAATATATATATCTGTGCAAAAATATACCACAATTTATTGATTGTTATTTTATTTTGAGCCTTTTAAACTATTATTTCTGTTTTAAAATCTGGCTATGGAAGAAGACTTTTGCATGACAGCTCATTTATTTTCCTACAAAAGTCACCCAATTAAAGGACCTTTACAAACATTCATATGGCTTAGTTGAGAGCCTTTACTTTAAGAATGTCATCTTTGCTAGTTGCCTATTTTATTGTTTTATAATTTTGCTTATATTGCTGAAAGCTGTAGAAAAAATGACTCTAAACTCTTAGTCTGAATATGAGGCAGTAAGACAAATAAATGCTGAACTCATTAGTCTTCAACTTTCCTGAGGGCAAGCTCTTCATATTCTCCAAACTCCTGGTAGAGAATAGACACTGAATAAATTTTGAAAGACTGTATTAATAAATAGTATCTCTCTCTTCATTGCTCAAATTGACCAAAGAAAAACCCAGTTTCATGCAAGTCACAGGCATGTTCTGAGGAATTTCTGACCTTTTCAACAAATATTATTTGAGAGTCTTTTATGAGACAGACACTGTGCTATGTATCAGGCTGGATTGTCAGTAAGAATTTTTTATCTAGGTATGGACAAATGCCTCGAATGAACAGATAATAATAATATTTGAGAGGCTCAGTGCATGAATTCATGCACCAGTGGGGTCCCTTGGCCTTGCCTGTGGGATCGGGCCAAAAATGGGATTTACAACATACCCTGAGGGGTCTCAGATTGTGAGAGTGTGCAGTCCAGGCTGAGTGACCCCACTGGTGCACAATTAGGGCTGGGAGGGACAACGGGAGGTTGGCCAGCTGGGGAGACACTACAGGAAGGATCCAGGGTATCCACGCATCTCTCTCAATCCCATTGGCCATACCCCAATAAGCTAACCTACTAGTCAGAGCATCTGCCCCTGGTGGTTAGTGCACATCATAATGAGTGGTTGAGTGGCCTTAGCATATCATTAGCATATCACACTTTGATTGATTGAACAGACAAGCTGACACTAAGCATATTAGGCTTTTATTATTTAGGATAATGAGATGCAATATTTAGACAGGTTAGATTAACCCAGATGTTCCCATTCTTGAAAGCACATTAGACTAGCCTACACTGTATTTTTTATGTCAATACTAGGCCTCATCCCTAGAAATGCTAATTTAGTTAGTCTGGAAGGGAGGTTGTACATAGATAGTATCAAAAGCTCCCATATGATTCTAATATAGCACCTTCATTCAGAATCATTAGTCTAGTTACTCCAGCACCTTGCTAATATAATGTGGTTCTTAGAATAGCACCATTTCTCACATAAAAGACTGTTAGGAAGGCAGAATCTCAAGGCTCATCTCAAACTTGCTATATTAGAATCAACATTTTGACAAGATCTTCCAGGAGATTTATATGCACATTAGAATTTAATAAGTGCTGTGCTCAGTGTATAAGGTATTATGACAAAATGATGTCTTGGGGATGGGTGAGAGAAAGGGATGATGTGACACTATAGTAGGTAGTTAGATAGGCATGAGATGAGCAGGAATCATAGGCCAGCTGCAGAGGATCACTAGAGCAGAGAGCCACAGGTGCCTAGCAACAGGCAAAACTACAGCCCTTGCCTAACCACTCCCTTAAGCATTAACCCCTGGAGATGACATGTGGGCCTCTGTTGTGTTTCAGCTCCAGGCCCAGAGAAGCAGCCAAGTCAGATGGAGCAATACAATGGCTGACATTAGGACCAGCTGTGATGATTAATGAACCCTGTGCCCTGGCTCCAACCAGTAAGTCCGTAGAGACCACGTCCCTGAGGGGGCATGCTTAGAAAGCTGAAAAATATTCTATTTAGGTCCTCTCTTAAAACCTTCATACAAAAGCTCTGAAGGCAGGGACCCCTCACATTCTCTCTCACTTTCTCTTTGCTCTTTCAGCACATTTCTCTCTCTCTCTCTGTCTTAAGCTTCCAGAGCCCTTCTTTCCTCTCTATAATTTGTTTCCTAAGCCCATTTCTTCTATGGCTCACTTATACCTCAGGGATAGGCCCACAAAACACCTAGCTGTGCAAGCAAACAGGATTTGCACCAAGGAGACACATGAGACTAAAGCAAACAAAGTGGCAATTTTTTTTTTTCTAAATGCATAAATTTGTTAAAACTGTTAAGACACAAGCACCACCATGCTGACCCACTTGGGCTTTATGCCGTCTGGAACTAGCCACTCCATCTGGTTCACCATCTACTTGATGTGGTGTCTTTGCCTTTCACACCAGGTATCCAGCCATGAATGAGCAGCCAGGGAGTGCATTGAAAGGAGTTTTGGGGGTAAAATAGAAATTTTTAGGGGAAAATAGGCAGGTTTAGAAAAAAAAAATTAGAAATTAAGGGGCCCATAGAAAAAACACAGGGCTACAGAGCTGGCAGAGTGCACATTTCCATAACACAAGGGAGCCAGGTGCATTTACATTTCCATAAGACAAGGGAGCAGCAACTGTTACATTTACATAAGACAAGGAAACTGGGGTTAGTAAAAGACCTATATTTGCACAATAAAGAAGGCTAAAGAAAGCCCAGAAGGAATAGGAGGACTATGAGGCCTGTCCTGTCCCAGGTGAGGTTTGACCTTTGAGTTCAGGAGTTGCTATAGTGACCAAATCAAAAGGGGGATAGAGGCCAATCAGAGGGGATATCAGGAAACAGGGACTTGCAGCCTTTATAAAGTATGGCAGAAGGGATTGGAGGGGGGACTCTTTCCCCTTCCCGACGTGGGTGTCTTTGCTAAGAGATTCTTTGCTCTTCTCCACATGGGAGTTTGTACTTGTTCTTTAATAAATGTCCACATTTTCTATACCATCTTTTGTCCGTGGATTCATTCTTTGAATCTGCAGAACCATCCTGCCCAGGCAAACACTATGTGTTCCAGTCCAAAAATCCTGTATAAACCTCACGGCGGCATTGGATGTTGGACGTTGCAGCTATGGCTCAGCATCTTGTAGAGGCTTCGGCTTGTGGCTCACAGTTTGGACCCACAGTCCACAGCAGAGTTTGGGCAGGTGCAGGAAGGGGAGAGGAGAGCGACTCTCTGTGGAGGGGCAGACAAGTGGCTCTAATCTCCTTCGAGACTTGCTCTCTTTTATGTACTCAAGTGGACATCTTCAATGTGTCTTCAGTGTGTCTTATCAGCGGGTCCCAGGAGTCCTGCTATCTGGTCTTACATGTGGGGTACAAACTTCTTTATCTATTTATTATATGCACATCACTTTAAGGGCATTTACACTTCATTTCACTCTTTAATATGTCACACTCAATTCTTATTTTATATTTATTTTTTATCCTTATTATTATTATTACTATAATACGTGGCCAGTTCTGCCCTGAGCTTTGAGCCTAAGAGGCAGTTGTTAATGGTGAGCACACAGCTGTCTTCCTTCAGCCCAGCATGGAGTGAACAGACATAAATGCCTATCTTCCATCTTTCTATAACATGAATTTATATGATACTTCATAAGCAGCTGGTTAAGGGTCTGGCTTCCAATTTTAGCAGACATTTAAGGGCTGGCTGTGACCCTTTTGAGAGACTGGAGACATTTCCTCCATCTTATCTGTCTAGCCTGTTCTCACAATAAAACAGATTGGTATCTCCCTGAAAGGGTTTGTAACACAGAAGTTGGTGCTTTAGCTTTAGCAGGTGATATGTGAGGAACTGTCACCCAGCTCACCTGGATCTGATAGCAAAGTAGCTTTCATTCATGAGTCTTACAAGATTATATGGGGCTGGGGAAGCAGTTCAAAACACTTTGGCTCTCTCCCTGGGCTCCTGAAGGCAAACAGGCCCATACCTCAGTCTTTCCATGAAAGGAATCTGTCTGCATACTTGACAAGCTGCTGCCTTATGGTCTGACTGCTAATTTAGCTGTGATCCTCACATTCGTCAGCAAACTCATTAGTCAACAGAGCCAAATCAACAGTACAACGATTGAAATTTCTTTTGAGAGCCAAATTTTTAAAACTTAAACTTCTCCTAATGCCACTTCTTCAAAATAGACTAGCCCAGCCGTGGGAAGAACCACATTAAAGGGAGCCAAAGAGCCGCATGTAGCTTGCGAGCTGCAGTTTGCCAACCACAGTCCTAAGAAACTAAAGAAATCAATGGATATTTCCCTCCCTCTATCCGTCCAGCTCACTGCAACAATCATAGCAAGTTGCCTGTATGTCCCTGGTATAAGCTTTACATGTCTGATGCCCCAGCTTTTCCAGTTACCTCAGAAGGTATGGGGCCCAAACCACCCATCTCAGGTAATCATCACTGCTTGCATCACAAGTTCCACAGAAATGCATATATTAGCAATAGTACCTCCATATTCATAAATAGTATTTGAAATGTAATGACTAAATTTTTGGATCAAAAGACATAGAGCTCCTGAATGGATAAAGCAACAAAACCCAATTGTATGCTGCCTACAAGCAACTCACTTCAGCTTAAAAAACACATACATAAATGTGAAGGGATGAAAAATATTTCATGAAAATCCAATGAAAGCAGGGAGGGATAGCTATACAGCTATACTTATATCAGATAAAAGAGACTTCAAGCCAAAGACTGTAACAGGAGATAAGGGAAGTCACAATATGACGATAAAGGCATCAATTAATCAAGCATGTGTAATATATGTAAACATCTATGCCCCTAACATAAGAACATCCTGTATCATTGAAGGCTAATTTGCAAATTTTCCCCTTGGGCAGTTGTTTGACTTGGAGTTCAATCCAGAGAGCAGGAGTTCGACTCATTGCTGATGTGTGCTGACCACCAGGGGGCTGCTCAGAACATGGTGGGTGTCAGCATTACGCTGCAACATCTCACTGGCTACCTGGGAGTGGGGCTGATGGGAACTGAGGTGTGGTAAGAATATGAGGTGTAGTTGAGCTTGCTCTCACTCCCCCTACTACCCTCCCATGGAACACCAGGGCTTACGTTCCAGGGAAGCCTCCACATGCAGGTGCCAGGCTCCATGAGGAGCCCATTCTGCACCCACGTAGCCTCTTCTGGGTGAGAAGGGCCGCAACCACAGGAACTGCAGAGGCTGGTCAAGCTCTCTATGGGTTTGTGCAGGAGCCAGTCTGAGAGGCTGGTTGGGAGCAAGCACACAGCCTGCCCGGGTTCTAGGCACCGCTGGGTGGCCTAGAGGCTCATGCTGTGCCCTGGGATGAGGTGTACAGCCACACTCACTGCATCTCTAAGTGGAGACTTGAGTGCTGTGACTAAGACAGAGTGGGCGCAACACATGGCGGCCCAAGGGCCCAGGTTCTGCCTAGAGGTCAGCTGGGACCTGTCCTTCCATGCTAGACACTCACAATTCAATCACTGGCCAGGCCTAGTGCACTGGGCCTCTAGTCTTAATATATAAAGCATATATTATCAGAGCTCAAGGGAGATGTAGCAGCAACATAGTTTTAGCAGGGGATTCAATACCTAATTTCATAACTGGATAGATCTTCCAGAGAGTAATACTTATACTAGAGCCTGTTGCATGAAATTCATGCATGGTAGGAGGTCGCCCTCAGCCCAGCATGCACCCTCTCCAATCTAGGACCCTTTGAGGGATATCCATTTGCCTGTAGGCCCAATCCCAGTAGGATTGGGCTTAAATGGCAGCCAGGCATCTCTCTCATAATCCAGGACTGCTAGCTCCCAACTGCTTACCTGCCTGCCTTCCTGATTGCCCATAACCACTTCTGCCTGCCAGACTGATCACCCCTAACCATTCCCCTGCCAGACGAATTGATGCCTAACCATTCCCCTGCCAGCCTATCTGCACCTAACTACCCTCCCCTGCATTCCTGGTTTTCCCCCAACTGCTCTCCCCTGCTGGCCTGATTGTCCACAACTGTCCTCCCTTGTAGACCCGCTTGTGATAGCCATCTTGGGTCCACATGGGGGCAGCCATCTTGTGTTTTGGTGTAATGGTCAATTTGCATATCACTCTTCTTTAGATCGAATAGAGGCCTGGTACATGAGCGGGGTCCAGCCAGTTTGCCCTGAAGGATGTCCTGGTTCAGGGTGGGGGTTCCCTTGGGGTGTGGAGCAGCCTTGGCAAGGGGCCTCTGGTTGTTTTAAGGCCAGCCATGCCCCCTGGCACCCTAAAGGGAGGCCCTGGTATCTTGGATTTATTTATCTTCTATAATTGAAACTTTGTAGTCTTGAGCAGAGGCCAGGCCCAACCAGGGTGTGCAGGAAGCTTGGCTTCCTCCATTGCCAGGAAAATCCAAGCCTCCTGCCAGCTTCGTGGCCACAGCTATCTTGGTTGGGTTAATTTGCATACTCGCTCCTGATTGGCTGGTGGGCATGGCTTGTCAATGTAGCGAAGGTTTGGTCAATTTGCACATTACTCTTTTATTACATAGAATTACACGTTATATTGAATGAACCTCCAAGCCATATACTGAACAATGCAAATAACATTGGAAGAGTATACATTTTTTTCAAGTGTATATGAAATATTCTCCAGGATAGATCATATGTTTGGCACCAAAATAAGTAGCAATAACTTTAATAAGATTGATATCATATCTAGCATCTTTTGCAATCACAACAATATAAAACTAGAACTGAATTACACATAAAAACAGGAAAATTAATAATTATGTAAAGATTAAACATTACCTTAAATAGCTAATAGTCAAAAAAGAAATTAATAGGTAAATAAAAAATATCTGAGATAATAAAATTGAAAACACAACATACCAATAGAGTGAAAATATTCTAAAAAAATAAATTTGAAGCAATATATGCCTACATTAAGAAAAAAAAATTCTAATAAACAACTTTATACATCAAGAAACTAGAAAAAGAAGCATAAAGCCAAAAGTTACTAGAAGGAAGGAAATAATAGTAATCAGAACAAAAAACAAATAAGAGATAAAAAAAGACAACATAAAATATTGATAAAAGAGAGCTATTGCTTGAAAGATAAATAAAATAAGTCTTGAGAGGATTCAAATAAAATTATATATAAAAAAAACAACAACATTACTATTAATACCACAGAAATACAAAGAATCAAACGACTTAATGAGCAATTATACACCAACAAATTGGACAACCTGGAGGAAATGGATATATTCTTAGAAACATACAACCTACATATACCAATCATGAAGAAATAGAAAATCTGAAAAAAATAAGAAGAAATAAGATGGGTTTACCAAACAAAAGCAAAAAAGGTAATATAGGACCAGATAGAGTCAGAGGTGAATTGTACCAAACATTTAAAGAAGAATTTATGCCAATACTGAAAGTCTTCCAAAAAAGTAGAATAGGAGAAAACAGCTTCCATTCATGATAAAAAATCTCAACAATATGTATATAGAGGTAGCATATATCAACATAATTAACCTCAAATGTAACAAGCCCACAGCTAACATTACACTCAACAGTGAAAAGCTGATTTTTTCCCCCTCTAAGCTCAAGAACAAGAAAAGGATGCCCAAGTTTGCCATTTTTATTTAACATAGTAATGGAAGTCCTAACCAGAGAAATTAAGAAAGAAAAAAAATAAATAAATAAAAGCATCCAAATAAGAGGAGAAGAAGCAAAATTATCTTTATTTATAAGTGACATTATATTATACAAGAGGCCCAGTGCATGAAATTTGTGCTCTTGAGAGTGGTCCCTCACCCCAGCCTGTGCCCTCTCGCAGTCCAGAATCCCTTGGGAAATGTCCAACCACCACTGCTGCTCTTGCCAGCAGTAAGCCCAGCTTCTGGCTGAGCAGTGCTCCTCCTGTAGGAGTTCACTGACCACCAAGGGGTAGCTCCTGCATTGAGCATCTGCCAGTTGATTGTCAGTGCATGTCATAGCAGCCTGTCATTCTGCCATCAGGCCAAAACAGGCTCTCCAATATCCCCTGAGGGGTCCCAGATTGCGAGAGAGTGCAGGCCAGGCCAAGAGACCCCACTAGTGCACAATTAGGGCTGGAGAGGGATGCAGGAGGTTGGCCAGCTGGGGAGGGACTGCAAGAGGGCTCCAGGTATGTCATTTTCATCTCACTCAGTCCAGATCAACCAGACCCCAGCAGCAATCTAATCTACCAATTGGAGCATCTGCCCCCTGGTGGTCAGTGCACATCATAGTGAGCAGTTGAGTGACCTTAGCAT
>PVJN01028565.1:0-27105 GCA_004026805.1 Lasiurus borealis
GTTGAGCGGCGGCTGAGCCGCCCAATGAACCGCGGGTTTCCGTGGTGAGGGGCGTGGAGCGGCGGTCGCCAGGGGCGTGTCGGCAGTTGCTTGGGCGGGCCCGGTAGCCGCGGGAGCTGCACTGGCCAGGGGTTCCGGCTGCTGTTCCACGAGCGCCGTGGAGCCGCAGGAACGGGACTGGGGGCGAGCTGGGCCTCTGTCGCCAACCACACACACAGGTAAAGCCAGGGCCGCGCGAGCCCCGCTAAGCCGGGGTCGCGCCCCGAATCGGTCGGGTCAAACCCCTGAAACCTCGCGGTCCTCATCTCGGCTCGGCCCATCGCAGCGCTCGCTGCCTGTGCGCCCGGGATCCTCGGGGCCTGTCACCTGGCGCCACGGGAGTCCCGGGGGTCGATTCGCAAAGGGGCCGGGGAGGGGGGGCGGGTGGCTGCTTGGCCCGTAGCGGGTACGCGCTCCTGAAAGCCCTTTGTCCCCTCCTGCCCCGGCTACCGCGGTTGGGGCCATCCCGGGCTGGAGCCTCTCCTGCCGGCCATCGCTCCTCCGGCGCGCACTCGTGGGACACCTTTGGCACAGCCGGGGCGGGTGGTGAGCCGGCCCAGGCGTGGGACGGAGGTCCAGGACCTGCACCTGAAAGGAGAGGGCCACGGGGCCTCACGGTAGCCCCGGATATGCGAGGGGCCTCTGCGTCGCAGGGCTTCCGGGGTGCACCCGGGACCGCCGGGTTTAAGTTGTAGGAAGGCAGCTCCGGACCCACTTGGAGACGCACTCGCTGAGCTCGCCTGGGCTCCGAGCTCTGTTCTAGGCACTTGGTGGCTCTCCCACTGGAGAGCTGTCCAGCAGGGGCAGGTGGCTGCCTGCCAGGCCAGGCGACCAGCGCCTCGACCTTGGAAGTGCCCGGGCAGAGGTCAGCTTACAGCCACCTGTCAGGACGCTCTGCGTGGCCCACCTGGAAGCCTCCTCCACTCACGGGCGCTCCGCTCTCACGCCTTGCTTGGGAGGATCCTTCTGGGGTGGCTGGGAAGTGGATGCCGCGTTCACCCATAATGAAGTTAGTGTTCTCAACTCGCAAGAGTGGGTGTAAAACCAAAAACACAAGGCTCATTTAATCGTCACGGAGCTCCTTCTTAGTTTGAACTGTGGACGGCATCTCTTAATCTTCAGTTCCTCCCATTCAGCATTCAGTTTCACCTCCCTTCCAGTAACGGGACTTGCCCAGCGCATGGGAAGGATCTGGGGAAACCGTGGGTTGGGCAGAGCTAGTGTGACCTGCGGCCAGAGCTTTTTGAGGGCCATTTTGTTAAAACCGCATTAAGCAGAGCCCAAAAGAGAAACCATACAGTATCAGTTGACTGCCCTCTGTCATATGAGATGACATAATAATCTCCTGAAAGTCAGGAGGCAGGGAACTTTGACACCACTTGCTGCCTGTTTTAGGATGAATTAACCTTTGAATAACCAGTCAGAAAGCAGATCAGTCGATACAGCTTGGACCTGTGGCATTTTATTTCTTTCTTTCTTATTTTTTGTTAATCCTCATCTGAGGATATTTTTCATTGATTTTTAGAGAGAGTGGAAGAGAGAGGGAGAGATGGAAACATGGATGTGAGAGAGACACATCGATTGATTGCCTTTTGCACACACCCTGTCCAGGGCTGGGGAACCTGTAGCCAGGGCATGTGCTCTTGACCGGAATCGAACCTGGGACCCTTCAGTCCACGGTTGTGGCATTTTAGAGCCGAAAACAGCTTAGATAGAGCTCATCTAATCTTTCTCCTCGATGTAGAGGGGAGGACACTAAGGCCTGGGCGGTCACTGGTCATCACCGAGCCGGGAGTAAAGGATGCTCTGTTGACTCTGGATCTGTCAGATTCATGACTTGGGTTTCACTCCCAGCCTAGTCATCTCACTCTTGATGTTTACATGCTAGGGGAGTCCAGAGAGGTTAGGGGCACATATTTTGGTGTCATAGTGCCTGGACTTGAATCCTAGCCTTGCTTCTTTCTAGCCGTAACTTTGGGCAAGTTACTGAACCTCTCCCAGCATTTGTTTGCTCATCTACAAAACAGGAATAATAATGGTATTTAAATAAAAAGGGTTTTTTGAATGGCACATGAGTTACTATATCTGAAGCACTTAACATAGTGCCTGGCACATAATAATCATTATAGATAGCTCAATACAATGTTCTGTTGCCCTTTTATACAGGTTTTTTTTTTCATGTCTATACCCAGTATTTTCTATTAGGAGCTTATTCTTTCTCCCTGCCTTCTCCCCTGCAGTTCATTACACGTATTCCAGGTTTTATTGTAGATGTCTGTGGCGTTTTCCAAGTCACATTGCATTTTGTTTCTTTTTCCGTCTTTTATTAAACTTAGGGCATCCATTTTCTCTGTTAGTTTTTTCCTGGTAATTTGCACGCTTTTTTAGACTCCAGATTTGTTTTATTCTTTTTTAAAAGGAGGGGGAATCCCTCAAAGTGCTAGTCTCCGATGATCCCAATTTCCACGCATTCTTCCAAATATCGCTTCCCTCTGCTTCGCCCTCCTTCCCAGTTGTCAGTGTGATGCAGCTCGATTATAAATGGATGAACATTTTTAGATTAAGATTTCATGAGCCACTGTATTAAGTGCTTTTCGGAAGTTCAGGGATCGTGTGTCAAATGCATTTAAGCCAGTTACTTAGTCATCCGAGCAGCGCAGCGCCTGCCTTGCCGGCAGAACGCAAGTGTGTGCCCGGTCCTTGCTGTTAAGCTAGCTCGTTCACTGGCTTCTGTGTTTTTCCTGTTCTCCCCTTGAGCCTGAAATAAACCAGATGGCAAGTACCATGGGATAGGAGTCTTTTCCTCTCATTTGAGTAGGGGACGTTCCCTCTCTTTTCTTTTTATTTTCACCTTCATTTTCTTTATCATCTTTGCAGTTTTGATAGATTCCTACTCTGTTTGCCAGCTAATTAAAAAAAAGAAGATTTTTATTGATTTCAGAGAGGAAGGGAGAGGGAGAGATAGAAACATCAAGGATGAGAGAAAATCATTGATCAACTGCCTCCTGCACCACCAGCCCCCCTGGGGATCCAGCCTGAAACCCGGGCATGTGCCCTTGATCAGACTCGAACCTGGGACTCTCCAGTTCACAGGCTGACACTATGCGCTGAGCCAAACCAGCCGGGACATGTTTGCCAGCTAATTCAATTCCTTTTTACTTAGGAGATGCCTGTCACCTTTATTTCTTGCAGGAATCTGGTCACCTTTGGTTTTCCCTTCTCTGTTTTCACATGTGTTCTAGAATAAACCAGAGATGATCACTGTTCATGAGTTGGCACCTTCTTAAGAGGCGATTCCGAGGTTTGTTTTTGGTTTGGGACATTCCAGAGCTCGGCCATCTTAGAATAATTACTTCAGTTCCATTGTTTGTGTGTTAATAATGGGCCCCTTCTCTCTTTTCTGGTTCTCTTTTCTCATAACTTCCTGGTGAAAGGGTTTCTTTTGTTTGTTGTTTTGTTTTTCATTAATCTTCACCAAAGTGTATTTTCCCACTGATTTTTAGAAAGAGCGGAAGGGAGAGGGAGAAACATCGATTGATTGCCTCCTGCACACACCCTGACCAGGACTGGGAAACCTGCAGCCAAGGTACATGCCCTTGACTGGCATTGAACCCAGGACCCTGCAGTCCACTCTATCCACTGAGCCAAACCGGGCAGAGCTATTCTTTCATTCCTTCCTCACCTTCCTCCTGGTGATCTCTGGGAGTGCCCACACGGAGTATAGGGGTTCTCCACTCCCTTTATCCAGAGCACATAGCCTTTCTTTGTTCCCATGGAAGACAGGGTCAGAGTCTGCCTTGTTTTCTTGCCTAAAACCCAGCTCTTTGAAAAGCTGAGGCAAGGAGAGAGACTTCCAATGCAATGCAGCACCACGTGGCAGAGCTCTGCTGTGACCTACACTTACCACATCCCGGTTCTTATCGCAGTGCGGGATCACTTTCAGATCTGCACGCTTATTTTTGTTGTCCTGGTTCCAGGGCATCATGTTTCTGTTGGTAACTGTTTTCTGTTTATAAAATGGCTGGTGTGGCTGGGCGGCCAGACCTGTCGTTGCCTTTGAAGCTTGTGCCCTGGACCCAGTTGGTGATGCCGTTACACAAGGACCCATTCTCTGATCTTTTTTTTAAACGAATATATTTTTATTCATTTTAGAGAAGAAGGGGGAGAGAGAAACATCAATGATGAGAGAGAATCATTGATCGGCTGCCTCCTGCATGCCCCACATTGGGGATGGAGCCTGAAACCTGGGCATGTGCCCAACCGGGAATCAAACCCTGACCTCCTGGTTCATAGGTTGATGCTCAATCACTGAGCCACGCCGCTGGCCATGCTCCGATCTTTGTTGTTGTTGTTAATTTTGTTGTGTAAAGTATTACAAATAGTAGTACATATGTCTCCTTTTTTTCCTCCCATTGACCTTCCCGCCTCTCCCATTGACCACCCCGTTCTCCGATCTTTTATAGTAAAGTAGCATCTAGGCAAAGAGCTTAATAGAGAATTGGAGCACTGAGACTGTTGGGTTTGCCTGGTTTCTGATTCTCTTTTGTTCTCTGTACGTGAAGGTCCATTAAGTTCCGCAAACTGAGCATCTGGTGTGTGCCGGCGACACAGCTGTCCGGATTAACAAGTGTGTTTGCTTTGCTGCATAAAGATTATTTTACTTGCATCGAACATTAAAACATTTTAATGTTTTTAATTTAAAATAATTTTCAAACAGGTAATACATTTATGTGATGAAAGGAAGTATTTGAAAAGCACAAAAGGCTGAATGGTAAATATGTCTCTGTCCACCCGATTCTGCCACCTAGGTTTTTTTTAAAAGATATTTTGTGTGTTTTTTTTTTTAAGTTTTTTTATTTTTAATATACATTTTTATTGATTTCAGAGATAAAAGGGGAAAAGAGAGAGAGAGAGAAAGAGAGAGAGAGAGAGAGAGAGAGAGAGAGAGAAACATCGATGATGAGAGAGAATCTTCAATTGGCTGCCTCCTGCACGCCCATGTTGGGGATGGAGCCCACAATTTGGGCATGGGCCCTTGACCAGAATCGAACCTGGGACCCTTCAGTCTCCAGGCTGATGCTCTGTCCACTGAGCCAAACCATCCAGGGCCCAACATGGTCGTAATGGTTTCTGTGGCTCCCCGAATCTTGCCTCTGTGTGTTTCTCTCATTCCTTTAATGTGCCTTAATCTGCTTTTCTTTACCTCTGAGTCTAATTGAGTCACCTGAAATCGAACTGAATCTTTAAGATGTTAGTCAGCCAATCTAATCTAGAGTCGTGACTTTCTGGTGTTTGCTCATTGCTGGGTGGCCACATTATCAGTCAGTTGTGCCACAGATAACCGTGTTATGTAATAGAGGGGAGGGGCACTGTCCAGTCTCTCTGGGGTATAAAGGAGAAGCTTATAAAAATTTCCCCACTTCTTTTCAGTTCCTCTAATATATACTTCCTCCATGTGCTGTTTACTTAGTCACATCAGTGAGAACAGTAAATAATAACCAGGAAGCCCTAACCGGTGTGGCTCAGTGGATAGAGTGTCGGCCTACGGACTCAAGGGTCCCCGGTTCAATTTCGGTCAAGTGGGTGTACCTTGGTTTCGGGCACATCCCCAGTAGGGAGTGTGCAGGATTCAGCTGATCGATGTTTCTGACTCTCTATCCTTCTCTCTTCCTCTCTGTAAAAAAATCAATAAAATATCTATTTAAAAAAAAATAACAAGCAGGAACATTGCCAAATTTTAATTTTTTCAAATAAGGAAAAAAGTAATCCTATCTTTCATTGTTACCATCACTTAAGAATTATATTTTGCCCTAACCGGTTTGGCTCAGTGGATAGAGCATCGGCCTGCGGACTGAAGGGTCTCAGGTTCGATTCCAGTCAAGGGCATGTATCTTGGCTGCAGGCTATTTAAAAAAAAAAAAGGAAATTATATTTGAACACCCAAAATGAGGGAGGTCATTGTGCCAGAATAAAGAGCATCTTCTAAATGGAACAGTGGGAGTAGAGTGATCGGGATCTATCCAGCTCTCTGAAGGGCCTTTGCGACAAACAGGTGCCTGCCTCACTCCTCTGTACTCCTAGAGCCTTACCCAGGGCGGCACAGAGAGGGTCCTGCGGCCTCACTTTCCTCTTTTGCTCTCATAATAACTCACAGAATGGCGGTGAGTAGCAAATGAGGTAGTGTCTGGGCATGTACTTTGTAAACAGTAAATTCTGTAACTGGTCTGAACTCTCAGCATCAGTTCATGTTATGACATGTTTGAAGAGTAACTGAGGTCATATCTTAAAAACACAAGCATTTGATAAATGTGGAGATATACAAATAAGAATTTTTTAAAAAAATTTTTTATTGATTTTTTTTACAGAGAGGAAGGGAGAGGGACAGAGTTAGAGACATCAATCAGCTGCCTCCTGCACGCCCCCCACTGGGGATGTGCCCAAAACCAAGGTACATGCCCTTGACCGGAATTGAACCTGGGACCTTTCAGTCCGAAGGCCAACGCTCTATCGACTGAGCCAAACCAGTTTTGGCTTCAAATAAGAATTTTTATCATCATCTAAGTTCTGCTCTGTCATTTTAAAAGAGATAGTGACTGTGCCCTGCTGGTGTGGCTCAGTGGTTGAGCGTCGACCTATGAACCAGGCAATCACGGTTAGATTCTTGGTCCAGGCACATGCCTGGGTTGTGGGCTTGATCCCCAGTGGGAGGAACATGTGGGGGCAGCCCATTGGTGATTCTCTCATCATTGATGTTTCTATCTCTCTCTCTTCCTCTTTCTGAAACTAATAAAAATATATATATTTTTAAAAGGTATAGTGACTTGTTAGCATCAGAGAATACTCACGTGTGGTTCACAAACCTAATATTCTCTCTGGGTGCCGATAGAGAAGCTGAGAGTCTGGAATGGGACGGGGTATGCATGTGCTCACTGGCAGGGCCAGGCTGATTGAGTGGAGTTGAAGGATCTGGACTTTGGCTGTGGACCCAGCCCTCTAGCCTTGTGGGATAAAGCAGACCCCACCTTTGCCTTCTCTGGTGAACACACACTGCCTAGTTAGCACTGTGTCTGTGTGTTTAATTTTTTTAAAACATATTTTTATTGATTTCAAAGAGGAAGGGAGAGGGAGAGAGATATAGAAACATCAACGCCAATCGGCTGCCTCCTTCATACCCCCCACTGGGGACCAAGCCTGAAACCCAGGCATGTGCCCTTGACGGGAAATCAAACCCGGGAACTTTCAGTCCATAGGCCCACGCTCTATCCACTGAGCCACGCCAACCAGGGCTGCGTATTTAATTTTTATTATAATAGCGGGACACTTACTGCTCCCATGTAACCGGTAAGGGAACTGAGGTGCAAAGGGGTTAAACTTGCCCAAGGTCCCACCACCAGTAAGTGGTCGCGTTGGGCTTCGGGCCAGACCTGACCCTCTCCCACGCCTGGGAATTTATCCCCCGGTTGCGAGCGGCCTCTCAACCCCAGCATCAGTGCACACCCACAGAAAGCATCTCCGTGAGGCAGAAATCTCTGTGATGCCGATGGTCCTGCCCTGTTCCACAAACCTGTTTCAGATACCGCACATATCTGAGAAACAATTTCTGTTTTCCTTGGATTTGAAAAGGATTCCTAGTTTATAGTGCCACGAACATCTCAGTCTAGGTTAATAGGATTAGTTCTAACCAAATTTATATTTTCCGATCCAGCTGGCATGGCTCAATGGTTGAACATTGACATATGAACCAGGAAGTCAAGGTTTGATTCCCAATCAGGGCACATGCCCAGGTAGTGGGCTCGATTCCCAGTGTGGGGCGTGCAGGAGGCAGCTGCTCAGTGATTCTCTCTCATCATTGATGTTCCTATCTCTCGCCCTCTCCCTTCCTCTCTGAATCAATAAAACATTTATTTTAAAAATTTTATATTTTCTGGATTATATACAGTTCATGTCGGATGAAAAATACCATGGCCAGTTTTGTTGCACTGGATGTGCTGGAGTGAGTAGCAGAAAGCATGCTTCATCCAGGGGTATTTCCAGGTTTATCTGAACGCCAACGCCAATGGGTGAATCTCATCTCCCTTCTCTTTGGGGACCTTTCGTTCTGGTGCCTCAAACAGCCTGTTTCTGCTCTAAATTATCTTTATTTGTGAACAGTTTCTGAAGTAGATTCATAATCCTTTTTTAAAAAAATATATTTTATTGATTTTCCACAGAGAGAAAGGGAGAGGGATACAGAGTTAGAAACATCGATGAGAGGGAGACATCGATCAGCCGCCTTCTGCACACCCCCTACTGGGGATGTGTCTTCAACCAAGATACATGCCCTTGACCGGAATCGAACCTGGAACCCTTCAGTCCGCAGACCGACGCTCTATCCATTGAGCCAAACCGGTTTTGGCAGATTCATAATTCTTGGAACCTAGTAAGAAGTGCTTTGGACAAACGGGAAAGGGAAAAAGAAATACAGCACTGGACATTAGTTTCTACAAGCGATAGGAAACGGAAAGCTTTCATTTTGATGGATAGTCATTTGCCTGAACTTTGAGATATTCTTTAAACTATCCAAAAGCCGCTGGCAGCCCAGGTCACACTGAGCTTTCTCCTCGTCTGAGCATGGCAGTTACTCATGCAGGCCTGCACCTCTAGCTCAGCCCAGTGCAGTAATCTCAGAAGGAAATTGTGCTCAAGAGATCCGAGTAGTGATATGTTAGGCCTTTCTCACAGAGTCAATAAGTATTTACAGAGTGCCTGCTGAGTGCTCAAGGCCATAAATTTAAACTTGTGTAGAATTTATTCATGAGGCCCTAGCCGGTTTGGCTCAGTGGATAGAGCCTTGCCCCAAGGACTGAAGGGTCCTGGGTTCGATTCCAGTCAACGGCACGTACCTTGGTTGCAGACTCCTTCCTGGCCTGAGCCCTGGTCAGGGCACATGCAGGAGGCAACCAATCAATGTGTTTCTTTCAATCGATGTTTCTCTCTCTCTCTCCCTCTCCCATCCACTCTCCCTAAAAATCAATGGAAAAATGTCCTCATATGAGGATCAACGACAACAACAACGGAAGAATTTACACCTGAGGATTGACTTAGACGGGCATAGAATCCCCAGAGATTACTACTAAAGGGATGTGAACGGCCACTGTCAGAGAGATGAGACTTTCAGATCCTCTGGGTATGAGAGGGTCTTTGCAAAGCGCGAAGGTGGGAGGAGGTGTGACTGTCAGGGCCTGGAGGGTGGTGCTCGCACATGAAGGTCCCTGTGTCGTTCCGCAGGGGGAGCAGAGCCGTCTGCAGGCCGTGGGGGGCTTGCAGGGAGTTCAGATGGTGAGTGACAGAGCTTGTTCAGGGACCATAGATCAGGTTACTCCTACTCACCCCCCCCCACACACACACACATAGGTCAGTCCCTCAGGTTGCCAGCCCAGCACGGGTGCGACACACATGTAGTGCCGTCTTCCAGGCTGATTTATGGGATTCCTTTGTAAGTAAAGCCCCAAAGCTTCATTCCACAGTGACTCACTCCTTCTGCTCCCAAACCTGTCCCTCTTGTCCTGTGTGACTGCCCCGCATTCCTGGCCCAGCCTTAGCCTCTGAGCCCAGCCCAGCCTGTGCCCACCCCGCCTTCCCACCTTCTCGTCTGTTCCATGTCTTCCCATGGCTCCCAGCTCTCGGCGGCCACCTCCTTCTCCTTTCTGTCCCTTTGTTTGAATTCCTCTGGCATTTATAGGTAGTACTTCAGGATTTCATAGATTTGCACTGTTTTCTAATTATTTTATGAGTGCCCTGCATTATGCTTTTTTAAAAATAAATTTTTGTTGATTTCAGAGAGGGAGGAAAGGAGGGAGGGAGAGACATCAATGATGAGAGAATCATTGATCAGCTGCTCCTGCACACCCCTCACTGGGGATTGAGCCCACAACCCAGGCACGTACCCTTGGACTTAATCAACCCTGGGAATCTTCAGTCCAGGGGCTGACGCTCTAGCCACTGAACCAGACCAGCCAGCATCATGCTTTGTTCTAGCCCAACAGAGCTCAGCATGAACTGATCCTTTGGTGCCCACGGGGAGTGGGGTGAAATGTCAGAAAGGGAGTGAGTTTTACAAACATCCCCCTAGCGGTATTGACACCCTTTTTTGAGGGGGGCGGGGGTCTGTCCTCTTTATGTCTAAGCCACGGCATTATCCACCGAGGCTCTCCCAACTTCCACAGGCAGATCGGTTCTGGGGAAATGCGATCACTCTCCCAATTACGGAGAAGCACTTACCTCATTTCTGATGAAAGCATCGTCCTTGGTGGCCGGTCCTCCCAGGACACGCGCCTACCTGGGGAAGGAGTCCCTGGCAGGAAGAGCTCCTGGGAACGAGCTGGTGGTTGACTGCCCCGTGGGCCGTGCCCCTGCTTCCGGGTGGGCACAGTGGGTTTGTCCGCCAGAAGGCGGTGTGGGGGAGGGGCAGCCTCTCTGGGAAAGGAGGGACGCCTCGGCAGGAGAGGGGAGTATGTGCCAGCACTGTGCCCTGCCAGGACCCCGTTAGTACACGCAAAGACACACCTTGAAACTGTTCGTGGAACTTGGCAATGGATCCTTAGTACCCGGGGATTTATCAAGTCGGGGTTACAAGATGCAAGCGTGTGTCCTGGGACCAATTTCAAACTTGGAAGCGGCCCGGGCAGTTAATCAGCTAGCTGTTTCATTGCTCGTGAGGTCTCTGTGTGAGGAAGAGTGTCTTCTGCAGTAATTTCTGTCTGTTGGATCGGGGAGTTGACTAGGAACATGGAGTCCGGTGGTGACGGTAGAGCTAACATGTGGGCGCTTAGCTGAATGGCAGAGGCAGAGGAGCAGCCAGTAAACACCTGCGCCCAGAGCACAGTTTGCATGGTGCTAACAAGCACCTCGTTAGCTGATTATGGCCTCTTGGTTGGAGCTCGCTGGTCACAAGGGACCTTTGGAGAGGATCCGGCGCTTTCCCAGCCTCTGCGGCCAGGCGTGCGGCAGTGCTGAGTCCCGGAGGTCCTCTGGGCACGTCCCTCCCAGCGAGGGCGCTGGAAGTCTGATCAGGCTCAGCAGGTGGGGCCCTGAGGGAAGTCTCCTACCGCCTGGTGGTTCCCGGCTTAGAGACACGTCGCCCCAATCACTGCTTCCCCCGCCTTCTCCTCTGTCTGCGTCTGTCCATGTCCGAATTCCCCTCTTCACTGAGGAAGCCAGGCACGGATTAGGCCCCTCTAATCAGCACGATTCTATTGTATCTTGCCTCACCTTCAACGAGTCTCTTCAAACAAGGTCATGCTCACAGGTTCTACGTGGGCATGAATTTTAGGACACTTTTTTTTTTTTAATACTAGAGGCACAAAATTCATGCAAAGGTAGGCCTTCGCAGCCCCTGCTGCCTCCCGGCCCCGGCCCCACCCACGTGTCATTCTGGAAGGTCGTTCCACCATCTGTTCTAATGACCATATTAGCTCTTTATTATATAGGATATTTTTATTGATTTCAGAAAGGAAGGAAGAGGGAGAGAGAGATAGAAACATCAATGATGAGAGAATCATGGATCAGCTGCCTCCTGCACGCTCCATCCTGGGGATCAAGCCCACAAACCGGGCATGTGCCCCGACTGGGAATCAAACGGTGACCTCCTGGTTCATAGGTCAGGGTTCAACCACTGAGCCACGCCTGCTGGTCGGGGGATGCTGTTTACCCCACTCCACTAGGCAGGGAGTTTCAGAGCTTGAAGACTCCGCTCAGATTTGTCTGTCTTCATCGTCAGTTTGGGTTGCCAGGGAGCGTTCTTACTCCCAGGCCGACGCAGGCAGAAGAACATGCCGGAACATTGGCAGCGGGGGCCCAGCTGAAAGGCACGGCTGTGGACCTCACTTGAGGAGGAAGAAAGGCCCGGGGCTGCCGTTCTTGTGAGTGATGTGGTGCAGTGGTCCCCAGCGGCTGGGCCGCGGCTGTCTTCTGTTACCGGCTCCAAGCTCCGAGTCCTTTAGCCAAGGACTGCAATCCTATCCCTAGAATCTCAGAAATTTTGAGCTGCAAGAGGTCTTTGGTATTATCTACTTCTCATGTAACCCTCTTGTGTTACAGATGAGGTCTTTAGGGCCCAGAAAGGTTAAGTGGCTTGTTCAAGGTCACCGGCTGGAAGGAGCAGAGCGGGCAGAGACCCAGGCCTCAGAACCCCTCCGGGAGAGCCTGTGCCAGCCCCGGGCCCTGTCTGCTGCCTCTGGGCCTCGGTGGTAAAACGCCGCTCTCAGCCCAGACAGAAGCCAGGCCCCGCTGGTGGGAATTCGGCCCGGGGTGTCTCAGAGACCCAGGCCGCACGGAGAGCTCCTTTGCTGGTGGGTGCTTGGCAGCACCTTGCGCTTCTTTGTTGATGTAGAGGCACAAATGGAATTGCAACTGTGATTCCCAGCATCCAGATTCCACTCCCAGCCCTGGCCGGCTTGGATAGAATGTCAGCCCTAGCCGGTTTGGCTCAGTGGATAGAATGTCGGCCTGCAGACCAAAGAGTCCTGGGTTTGATTCCAGTCAAGGGCACGTACCTTGGTTGCAGGCTCCCCCTGGGCCCGGGCCCTTTGGGGCTCCTGCAGGAGGCAACCAATTGATGTGTTTCTCTCATGTCGGTGTTTCTCTCATGTCGATGTTTCTCTCTGTCTTTCCCTCTCTTCCACACTCCCTAAAAATCAATAGGAAAATATCCTTAGGTGACGATTAAAAAAAACCCAAAAGATAAATTCCATTCATAAAGTGACTGGGGTGGGAGCCGGGAGGTGTGCGGCTGATGGTCTGACTGATCTGGCAAGTACATGGGGGCGGGGGGCAGGGAGTTAGGGTGAGGCTTCCTTTCTATCCTCAGCATTGCCGGCCCTCCAGCCATCCTGGGTGACTTCCCTGTGGACTGCCTGATGTTCATTTTAACTGCATTTCACCTGCTTGGAAAGGGGACAGGGGCACACAAAATAATGCAATGGAAGCTAAGTTGTTACGTCTGGAGCAAATTCAGAATATTATTATGTAGTGGCAGGTTGATCTTGCAAAGAAAGAACAACATAAAATAAAATGCAGCGAGATGATTTTAAATTAATTTCAAGAGTTTTGTTCTTAAATTGCCCGCTACTTATTGGCTTAGTACACATTCTCACACTTAAACATACTTCTAAATCCTAAGGCCCAGTTTTAGGTCTAGCTGCTCTGTAAGTCCTTCTATGGTTAATTTCTGAAGTATATGTAGTCTTACCAGAAACTTCTTTTCTGCCCCGTTAAGATGAGAATTCTACTTCATCACAGTCCCATACAATGCTTAGCATAGTGCTAGGCACACAGCGGGTCCTCAAACCCACTGAAGTTCAAGGTCAGTGACCCTGGTGACTGCGATAGAACTGCCCTTCTCTTTGGGAATTCAGGTTCGAGGTCTGAATCAAGGCTGCATATTTGGACCGGAGTCATTACAACCCTCTCATAGGATTGCCTTCACTGAATTGAATTCAGTTTCAAACCCTTGTCATTTTTCAAGGGTTGAGTAAATTAATTCTCTATCGCATTTGCTATTTAAAAAGGTTGTAGGAGGACACTGCCTATCACTTCACTCAAGGTCCTTTTTTGTCAAGTCCCACAGATTTCTTTTTTTTTAATAGTTCTGTGCCTGAAAAGCTCTGCCTCCCCTGAGTGTCTGTCACGCTTTCTGGGGTAGGAACACAGCACACGTTAGCTCTTTCCATTTTGGAGAACTGGGCGTCTAAATGGGCTCCCCTCATCCCCCTGGCTGTCAGAGACGCCGACGCGTTCTGGGTTTCGTCACGTAGGCAGTGGTGTAGGATGGCTGAGTGCTTTCCTTGTTCAGTTTCTTTTTGTTGTTGTTGTTGTTGTTAATCCTTGCCTGAGGATATTTTTCCCACTGGTTTTTGGAGAGAGTAGAAGGGAGGAGGAGAGACAGAGAGAAAGAAACATCGATGTGAGAGAGACACTCAACTGGTTGCCTCCTGCACTTGGCCTGACCAGGGCCAGGGGTCAAACCTGCAGCTGAGGTACATGCCCTTAACCGAATCAAACATGCGACCCTTCAGTGCACAGGCCAGCATTTCTTAATTTTTTTCTTGTGTTTTGCTCGTGGCTATTTTAAAGTTCTTTTTCTCTAGCAAAACCAGTGGACACAGACAATAGCAGGAATGTGAGGGCTTGCTTGTGTGGGGGAGAGGTCAATGGGGGGCAAAAGGAGACTCATACTTTAAACACTAAAGACTTTTTTTAAAGTTCTTTTTTTCTAATAACAAACGTATTTGTAGTCATTAGGAATTTTGGAAAAGAAAAAAGAGAAAGGAAAATTGCCTACAATCTAATAACCCAGCAACTGTAGCATCCATAACGATTTGGGTGTATAGTATTTCCTTCTGTGTCATTAGAAATTGCAAACTCAAGGAGTCTGGAAAAAGCAGTGGCTTATATATACATGCAAGGGTTTATTTTTTCACAAAAGAAATCTGGAGGTAGGCAGTCTGGGTCTGATATGATTAGATCACCAGTAACTCTAAGCTTCTTTCTTTCGACTCTACTGTCCTCTTAATGTGGCTCCGAGAGTGACTGCGAGGCCGCTCATGGCCCCAGATGCCTGTTGGGTTGCAGCCATGTTACTGCATCCCAGGGCTGCAGGGAAGGAAAAGGGCCGAAGAGTTAATTCTGCCTTTTAAGGAGTCTCCCCAGAAAGCAGACCAATCCCTCCAGATGGGCCAGAATGTAGTCCCAGGGACTCGGGACCCACCTACTACACTGGAGGCTGGGGTCTGAAGTGTTTACTTTCCAACAAGGCACACGCTCCAGGTTTTTGTTGCAAGGAAGGAGAGATGTCTTTTGGGGAAGCCATCAGCAGACTGCCATAGTTCTTCCCATATCACATGTCTCTTCAGTGTTTTATGGAAGCTACTTCAAATAGTTTGTGGAAAGAGTTAAGTTTCAAACAAACACCAATATAAATATCAATAAGTAAAGTGTGTTACCATTTTATTACTTACACTCTGTTTTCTATAATCCTTTTCTGGGAATTTATCACTTATACCAATAGTGTGTGTTTTGTTTTATTTTCTAATATATTTTTACTAGAGGCCTGGTGCACAAGACTCCTGCCCTGGGAGAGGGGACAAGCCTGCACCCTCTCACAGTCCAGGAGCCCTTGGGGGATGTCTGGCTGCTGGCTTAGATCCGCCACTGCCGCTGCGCTCACCAGCTGTGAGCCTGGCTTCTGGCTAAGTGGGAAAAAAGAGAAAAAAAAATTGCCTACAATCTAATAACCCAGGGGCAGCTCCTGCATTGAGCATCTGCCCCCTGGTGGTCAGTGCACATCATAGCAACTGGTCATTCTGACATTTGGTCGATTTGCATATTAGTCTTTTATTATATAGGATTGATTTTAAAGAGGAAGGGAAAAGGATAAAGAGATAGAAACATCTATTGGCTGCCTCCTGCACGTTCCCTACTGAGGATCGAGCCCACAACCTGGGCATATGCCCTGACCAGGAATTGAATTGGTGACCTCCTGGTTCATGGGTTAATGCTCAACTGTTGAGCCACACCAGCTGGGCAATCTCTGTTTTGAATTTCAGTCAGCACAAACTTATCCAGGGAGAGAAGGGACCTTGGGCCGATTTCTCTAAGGTTTGCTTGTTCAGATGCCTCAGGACCCGTTCAGGTACCATAAATGATAAGGAGGCCAGGGGTCAGTGCTGAGGACCATGATAGGGGTGGTGGGGACTGTGGCAACCAGGAGAGAGCATGCTCTGTGCAAAAGCGTAGCAGCCGCTCAGCTGCATTCATTGTTGCTTTTTTCTCCCCAAGAGAAATCAGAAATCCAGGTTTTTATGTGAAATCTGGCACTTAACACTTAGCAGCTAATTCAGCTCAAAATGTTAAAAATGACAACCAAAGGCAACACCAGCCTGTGGGCTCCCCGTTTAGGATCCACCCTTGTTTGCCAGTTGGCAGCGAAGCCCTGAAGATTTCCAGTGGCTTCTGAAAGGGCCGGAGACTTTGCTCTTCCATCCCCAGCAGAACGAAGCGCGGTCTTCTGTGGCTCACTCATCTCCAAGTACAAAGACATGCTAAAAATTTGCCATTGTTCATTGAATCTCCCCTTCACCTGGCCTTCCTTTTCTGTTTAAATCCTTGTGGGGTGGCAGAATCTGAGAATATTGGGCTGGAACCCCAGCTCCACGCTTTCACGTGGGACAAGCCTTTCATCTCTATCTCATCTGTGTTTCCTGCGCCCTCCATTTTCTTTCTTGCTTGCTTCTCTCTCGCTCTACTCTTCTTGCTTTCAAGTGGCACCGTGTGGTGGCTAAGACAAGGATCGCTGGAGCCAGATAGGAATCTTGGCTTCTCAGTGTACTGGCTGTGTGGCCTTGGGCAGCTGACTCAAGTTCTCTACGCCTCACAGGGTGTGGTAAGGATTCAGTGTGTTAATATGTGTAAAATACACAGAGCAGAGCTTGGCACACAGGGATACATAAACACCGTTCTCTTTTTTTTGGTCTCCTCTGCTGCTTTGAAAAGTATGGAGCCCTGCTCAGCCAGCCTCCTGCCCCCGGTCTGGACTCAGATCTGCCGCCTGGACCCACTCCCTACCATTACTCCTAGCCTGTGCCCTTATTTATTTTTTCCATCACCATTTCTCCCCTGCTATGCCCTCTTCCACCTCCACTCGCCCCCCTCCCCCGACTGCTGTCTTGACCTAAAGCCTCATTAAGTTAAGTCATTGGTTAGACAGAGACAATACCTTTCCGACGTTTCTGAGATTATGTTACAACATAAAGGGTAGAAGCAGGGCGAGTTTGCTTTAGCCAGAGTTCTGAGCGCAGCAGATAACTTGTCCTGGAAACCAGAAAGAGCCGTCACTCTGTGGCTGGCAGCGGCTTACCCCAGCAGGTTTGTTCCAACGGCCAAGAGCGTGGCACACATGTTAATTACAGAAATTGTCTTTTTCCCTAGAGACCTGAAATGCAGAGAAATGTAAATGTGCTTGTATTTCACTTAAATTGCTTCCTTCTTGTCCTCAATCTTCTCAGCTTTTAGGTACATCGGAATAAGAGATCTGACCTGCCCGGCCCAGCTGCACAACATTTCAAGTTCATATTTCCACCTAGAGAGGAGCAAAGTACAAAGGTATGTATTGTCCAGACTCTTGTCCAGTTTACTTCTTTTTTTAAAATATATTTTTATTGATTTCAGAGAGGAAGGAAGAGAAGAGAAAGATAAAAACATCAATGATGAGAGAGAATCATTGATTGGCTGCCTCCTGCAAGTCCTCCACTGGGGATTAAGCCCGCAACCCAAGCGTGTGCCCTTGACCAGAATCGAACCCAGGACCCTTTAGTCCGCAGGCTGACACTATCTAACTGGCTAGGGCTATTTTATCTTGTTTATTTGGAAAGTCTACTCTGGACCACCAGGGAAACCGGTGAAGCCGCCTGCTGCTTTCTCTGTTCTCTTCCTGACACAGGGCCCAGAAAGAGCCCTTGTCTTGGGTCCATAGCACCAGGGTCAGGTCAGAGAAATTTTGGAGTTCCTGCTACATCTTGTTTTGAGCTCTCTCCTCGCTAGACTTAAAGATCCCTGTTAACACGCTGAGTCATCTTGGATGTTTGTTTCTCCTTGGCTTGACTGGCCCATGTAGCAGGCCTCTGAGGAGGTGAAGGACCGGGGCCATAGGTTGAACGCTGGCACTAACTGTAACCTTACTCTAACGCCTTGCAGAACTGATTGACCCTACAGACCCCTCTCCAGAAAGGTGTGCATTACACAGACTGCCACAGGGTTCCTGGGACCCAGAATCCTTTAGGGACCTACAGACTCCAAGTTAGGAATCCTGTTTTAGGCCCGGCTGGCATAGCTCACTGGTTGAGCATTGACCTATGAACCAGGAGGTCATGGTTCAATTCCTGGTTGGGGCACATGCCCAGGTTATGGGCTCAATCCCCAGTTTGGGGCAGGCAGGAGGCAGCCAACCAATGATTCTCTGTTATTGATGTTTCTCCCCCTCTTTCTCTCCCCCTTCCTCTCTGAAATAAATTTAAAAAATACATTTTTAAAAAGAATCTTGTTTTAGCAATTCATAAGCAGCTAGTCAGTAGGGGGGACATGTCTCCAGAGATTGAGTTTCAAGGAAACTGTCAACTCTCTCAAGTTCAGAGGTGGCTGCGCTGAACGTATATTTAGCGGGCTAGCCTGGATGGGAAATGGTGTTAGCTGGATTTTCTAAAGTTGTTTTCTCGCCCTGATGGTGGAAGCGGTGAAGGAGTTGCGATGTTCGCTTGCCGTCCTCACTGAGTTGGGAGCCGCTGCAGAGAGCATGCAGTGTGGGTAGCTCCTGCATTTGCCAGTCACCTGCATCCCCTCTGGCCTTGCTGTGGGTCTCGAGAGAGTTCCTTCTGTTGTGCCCCAAACTGTCTTTGGGGATTGTTTTGTCCGGCCTGTTCTGTTCTGTCTGCACGGGTGGCCACCAGAGCTAGTGCTGTTTTTAGCAGAAGCTGCTAGAAGCCGTTCCAGGGGAAGCCGTTGCCATGGCTACCTTGGCTGGGAGAGTTCCCTTTTTCTCCTTTTTTTGTCAGCTTGTGGTTTCCCTGATTTTTAAGGTGCTGGTTGAAGTTCTGTGTTTTGCTAAGCAGCAAAGAAACGGCTGGATTTTTGTTGCATTTCTTGTTGTTGATATTTGTTTTGTGTGGGGATGTACGCGCTTGCATGTGTGTCTTGGAGATGAGATAAAGCTACCTCAGAAGATGAAATGTCAGGAGAGCTTGGGCAAAGCCAGATGTGCAGATGCAGTTTTCTTACTCCAGGTTTTAATTTTGGCTTCGCGATCGAATGTGGTCCACTTTTGGCCTCTTTTGTAATAATAAGGCGGACGTTTGCTGAGCTTCCCCAGGAGCAGGGATCCCTGCGACTCAGGCTGGGCCTGAACTTTACACCGGCGCCCTGAGGAGCAGATGGCCGAGGCAGGCCCAGGTGGCTTTGTCTCATTCTGTCTAAAAACAGAGGTGGGGGCAGCGGGCAGTACAGCCACAGCTGGGGGCCACAGCAGTCCCTTTCACATCTGTGTCCTGGCCGCAAACGGGGCCTTCACACACCTGGTGCCCCACCTGTGGGTTAGGCCTGCAGGTTTCCGAGGCTCCTGTGCGCAGACCTCAGGGTGCCCCTCCTGTGCCACTCTTCCTCTCTGGCGCCTTCTTTCTCCCACCCCCCAAAGGCCCCTGTTCTCAGCGTTTTCCAGTTTGCTTATACAGTGGTTGGCAAACTGCGGCTCAAGAGCCACATGCAGCTCGTGAGCCATGGTATGCCGCTCTGTTGACTAGTGAGTTTGCCAACCACTGCGAAGGCATTACCTTTACCCAAAAGTTTTGACTTCAGGTTAAAGACATTAGTACATTATTAAAATGTTTTTTAAAGCCGAAACCAGTTTGGCTTAGTGGATGGAGCGTTGGCTAAGGGTCCCAGGTTCCATTCTTGTCAAGGGCATGTACCTTGGTTGCGGGCACATCCCCAGTAGGGGGCGTGCAGGAGGCAGCTGATAGATGTTTCTCTCTCATCGATGTTTTTAACTCTCTATCGCTCTCCCTTCCTCTCTGTAAAAAATCAGTAAAAGATATACATTTTTTAAAAATGTTTTTTTAAGTGTTTTCCTAAGGCAGTGGTCAGCAAAGTCGTTAGTCAACAGAGCGGCAAATTGCAGCTGGAGAACCCTTAGAAGGTTCATTACATTTAAATAAAACAACACCCCACCCAGCTTATCAGTGCTCAGGACTGTTTGTGATTGGGGCGTTGCCAGTCCATGGAGGCGGGGGTGCTGATGGCAGGCCACCTGGGCAGGCCCTGTGGCCACCTCTGGATAAGACATGCCCGCTGGGTTTGTCACTGGAGTGCGGGCTCCCCCTGCCTCACTGAGCCCTAAAGGTGTGCCTGTGCCTCCGTTCCCAGGTCAAGATGAACGCCATGCTGGAGACCCCCGAGCTCCCGGCCGTGTTTGACGGGGTGAAGCTGGCCGCCGTGGCCGCCGTGCTGTACGTGATTGTCCGCTGTCTGAATCTGAAGAGCCCCACCGCCCCGCCTGACCTCTACTTCCAGGACTCGGGGCTCTCGCGCTTCCTGCTCAAGTCCTGTCCTCTTCTGACCAAAGAGTAAGTAGACCTCCCACCTGCCGGAGGCCCGCCTGCGGAGCCGTTTGGCTTGAGCGATGTTCACAGTACCTTCTCCCAGGCGTCTTCAAGGCCACCATGTAAAATGGTGTCGTGGCTGATAAAACAGCCACCGTCTCCACAGAAGTCTGTGTTTTGCATCCCAGAGGGTTGGAGACAGAATCCGACCTTGGTTGCTTGGAGCCATCATTCATGACAAGGACTTTGCAGAAAGCGGCGGTCATTTATTTTTAGATAGATACAGAAAACTTGGAAAACATTCTAGCCCTTTATCAAATGGTCTGTTGCCAGTTCTGTTGCTAGGACCGAAAAACTATCCTTACCCCAAATAATCTAAATAATGAAAGAGTAATATGCTAATTAGACCCGACGGCCAAATTGCGGACTGTCTGGATGACCTTCCAGATGAAGCCGGGACTGAGAGGGCCGAGCCCCTTGCACAAATTTCGTGCACTGGGCCTCTCGTTAATAAATTGAAAAGCATAAATGTATGAGTCGGGCACTCTCCATCTCTTTTATTGAAAAATGGGCTGACGTTGGCTAAGAGGATCCACCACCTAAATAGAATGCCTTCCTTCCCAGTGAGCCAGGGTCCCTGTAATACCAGGTCTGCCTACCATGTGAGCACTGCTTCTGAAACGGGAAACCATACTTGAAGAGTGTGCATTTTATGTCACACAGACTGTTTTCTTTTTTAAATATATTTTTATTGATTTCAGAGAGGAAAGAGAGATAAACATCAATGATGAGAGAGAACATTGATCGGCTGCCTCCTGCACCCCCCACACTGGGGATCGAGCCTGCAACCCGGGCATGTGCCCTGACCAGGAATCAAACCATGACCTCCTGGTTCACAGATTGACGCTCAACCACTGAGCCACACCACCAGGCACACGGACCGTTTCCAAGAGGCGCGTAGTTAAATGTTTCCCTGTTGCTGTCTTCATAACAACTGTGTCTTCCTTCAGGGCTTGGGCCAAGCCTCATGCATGAAGCATTCCGGGGGCTCCTGGGTCTGGATGCCTTCCTTTCTCCTCATTGCTCTTCCCTCTGTGCCTCTTCAAGCTGAACCCATTCTGCTGGGTGTGCCTCATCAGGCGGAAGCTGCTGGGGGCTGAGCATTCACACTGTGCCCTCGGCGTGTGACCACGTTCAGTGGCGCGTCTAATGCTCTGGGTACTGGCAGCAGCTTTCTCTGTCCTGATTCGTTCTTTCCCACCTCAGTGAGGGTTGGTGACACTGCATGAATGACTCTCCCTAAGAGCTGGCGAATGTATGACAGACACATCTGAGGACTTGGATTTTTGCTTGTCTCTTTTGACCATCTAGTTCATTTTCACGTGCTGTTCGCCCACGGTGTTTTATACGTTTGTGTGCAATTTCCTTGTAGTTGTAACAGTGATGTCATGATCCAAAAGTTACTGTTAAGTCTAAAGAGACCTATACCCGGATTGTGTTGCCTGATACTTGTGGGGTGCCACGTGCCTTGTGATGTCACCATGCTGAGTTTGGAACTGCCCCACTGAGGGGACTCCATCCCAGTGGCTCCACCCCGGAAGGTGGTGCCCAGAATCTGTATGCTTTTCAGATTGTCTGGCTTTTTATCTTTCCAGTTCTGAATGTAGATGATTCACTCATCTGGACTGGCAGCTGACATTGGCACGCACTTTCAGACTGAGTTGGACCTGGAGCTAGACCCAGTGCCTCGGCCATCTCACGTTAGAGCTTTTGGAAAGCGAGGTGTTCAATCCCTATAAGTGTATATCTAGAGACTGTAAATTTCCACCCACCATTGGTCCTGGGATGGGAAGAACCATGGAAAAGCTGCTATGGTCCAGGCTTCCGAGAACCATCACATAAAGTCTGGTTCTGTACTAGCAGCTGATTACGGCAGGTTTTGTGTGTGTGTTTATACCACTTTTTGACAAATATATTTTCATTGACTTCAAAGAGGAAGGGAGAGGGAGCGAGAGATAGATACATCAATTATGAGAGCGAGCCATTGATTGGTTGCCTCCTGCACATCCCCCACTGGAGATCGAGCCTGCAACTCCAGCAGGTACCCTGACCGGGAATCGAACCCAGGCCCTTTCAGTCTGCAGGCCCACAATCTATCCACTGAGCCAAACCAGCTAGGGCTTACCTCTTTTCTTGTTTTCCTTTAAAAAAAAATAATAACCCAGAGTCAATTAAGTTTAATGGTTTCCCTTTGCCTCAGAGGCATTATGTCTTTTAATCCCCTTAACAACTTTGAGGTCAGATTCCTTTTTCCTTTCATACTTAAGGATAGGAAACAGTAGCAGAGAGAGAAAGTGAACCCAAGTCTGTGGCTCCGGACTTGGTTCCCTTCCTATCCGTGGGGGTGGGGGCCAGAGACTGTTCTTGGGGTGCAGGTGAGGGAACGGCGGAGGGCAGCCAGGGGCCATCCTTAATGCGTCTGTAGCAGGACTGGGAGACCTTCCAGTTTCCGTGACCCTCTTTCTGTCTCGCTGCCTGTGCTGGAAGCCACTGTCCTTCCTGCTCTTCGTCGGTCTTGCGTTTTTGTCACAGCCTCCCATCTCTTTGAAGCCGAGGGCAGGAAGTACGTCCGTTCGGGGTCAAAGCGTTTCTCCGGCGACTTTGAAGTTGTGTGTTTTTTCTAGAGGAAGCCTGTCTGCACCCTGCACCAGCCATTGTCTGGGCTGGAGAGGGCAGCTGCCTGCTCTTGATGGTTTGGCTCAGTGGAGAGAGCATCAGCCTGGGGACTTGAAGGGTCCTACGTGCGATTCCAGTCAAGGGCACATGCCTGGGTTGTAGGCTTGATCTCCAGTAGGGGGCGTGCAGGAGGCAGCCCACCCGTGATTCTCTCTCATCATTGATGTTTCTATCTCTCTCTCCCTCTTCCTTCCTCTCTGAAATCAATAAAAATACATTTAAAAAGGAAAGAGAATGCAGTAGCTGGTTTACAGCGGGCTGGCGGCATCACTCAGTAACGCTGACCGGAGTGGCCCGTGGTTATGACTTCTGGGCGGAATCAGAACATTTCCGCTTGCTGTTCTGGAATAAAATACAAACAAAACGTTGATGAAAGGTGAACAGTGAAGAAAGGGGAAAAGGGATTTTCCCCCCTGTCAGCATTCCAGTCATTTTTAAACCTGCCTTAAGGTAATCTGTCCTTAGGAATGAACCTTTTTAAAGTCGGGAGGAAAACTCTGCTGAGGTGGGGTGACGTGTTTCTCGTTCACTTAGCAACAGATCAATATTTACCTAGTGATTCATTTCTTATTCTCAAGACTTATTTGCTTTCAGCTCAGTTCAGAATTAGGAGAAAATGTCGGTGACAATACGAATCTCCTTTTTTTTTTTCTGAATAAAAAGAATGCATATTCATAGTTGTGAGCTGTCACTGACAGGGAGTAAAATGCACAGACCTTAAGTGTACAGCTCAGGGCCTTTGGCGATGTACTCACCCTGCAACCACCATTCCCTTGGGCTTTTACCGGAGTTTCCCGTGTCGCCTCCTCTGACCTCACTGTCCCGATGCCACCAGAGTTGGCGTCCTCAGCAGGCCGGCACCTGCCCGCCCCACAGCCTGGCCTGCTCCCATTGCT
Organism: Lasiurus borealis; assembly: GCA_004026805.1. NCBI lineage: Eukaryota > Metazoa > Chordata > Mammalia > Chiroptera > Vespertilionidae > Lasiurus > Lasiurus borealis. The sequence continues at coordinate 23,795 of PVJN01028565.1, forward strand.
CCCTTGGGGTTCCAGATCCGGAGCATAACGCTGTTCTGTGTCATATTTACTGTGGACAGAGAGAGATGAGGGATATATCTATTTTGGCAAATTCCAGCTGTGCTCTGGCAAAAGGAACCACACTCCCCAGCCTATGCAGTCAGTACAGTGAGTTTCTACCGTCAGTTTCCTGCCAGGAGTCTCCCATTAATTAGTCTTGGTTAATGAACATTTGAGAACCCACTTCTCTGAGATGTTAGGAGGTATCAAAAAAGGATCATTTAAAAAAACGTTCATTGCAGAAATTTTCTAAAGGTACTTTTTAAAATTGGTTTCTGCACAACTATGCATCCCAGTGATTTCTGAGAAGGCAGTAAAAACAACTTCGGCTTTTCCTCTCAGACAACACCAGTTCCCTCTCTGTTGTGCATATATATTCACCTCCTACCAGTAAAGACTCATTTTTCTTTTGTCTCCCCAATAAAAACCTGTAAAATACTGTATTTGTCACAGCTGTGTCAGACGCGCTATTTTTGCCCTAGTGTTTGAAGGACATATGTAGTCATTAGGAATACTCTGTGCCCAGCTGGAGTGACTCAGTGGTTGAGTGTCAACCTATGATCCAGGAGCTCACGGTTCAGTTCCCAGTCAGGGCACATGCCCGGGTTGTGGGCTCCATCCTCAGCATGGGCTGTGCAGGAGGCAGCTGGTCAGTGACTCCCTCCCATCATTGCTGTTTCTATCTCTCCCTCTTCTTTCCTCTCTGAAATCAATAAAAACAATTTTTTTTTAACTGAAGTGCTCTGTAGGAAAGCAGTACTAATTCGGAGGTCTGATACTGCAATGTGTGGAGCCGTTTCCCAAATCTAAAGAGCACAGACTCGGTATATGTGGTTCTACACCTGCTGCCATTCCTCCTCCACCTCCTTTGTGGAAGGCTGTCCAGTTGCGGTGGCGGTGCCAACGGCGGAGCGAGGGCAAGAGGCTTGGATGTGCACATTTGCTGTTTTCTCAGTCTGAGATAAAACATCATGCAGCCAGCCGGCGTGGTCAATGGTTGAGCATCAACCTCTGAATCAGGTCCCAGTTCAGTTCCCAGTTAGGGCACCTGCCGGCTTATGGGCTGGATCCCCAGTGTGTGGCGTGCAGGAAGCAGCTGGTCAATGATTCTCTCTCATCATTGATGTTTCTATCTCTCTTTCCTTCTCTTTTCCTCTCAGAAATCAATGTTTAAAAAACCATCTTTATGCACCCCCTTCTGGTCAGATGGCCACCCCTAGACCCCCCCTTATGTAGAATTTTGGGAGCCAGTACAGTTTATTTATAGTGACTTAAAGTTGAAAAGGATTTCATTATCTTGGGCTTAAATTCCTCCTAATTCCCTCTTGCTCACAGAGACATTCCAGATCAGATTTAGATCCTTTGCTCCTTGGCTAAACACTATAGCTTTGTCCTTTTTATAGGATAAACTCGTAATTGCCAAGAGTCTTAATACCATTGACCTGACTTGCCTGTTTTAAGAACTGTGCAAATATTTCCGTCGATGCGTGTGGTAAGCCATTAACCACTGATAAGCGGATCTGTGGTACGTGATGCACGTGTTAGAGGCACCAGACCTTCAGAGCACATTTCCCGGGAAACTTCTGTTGTAAGAGAGTTCTCGAAACATGAAAGACTCAAAAGTCATCATTCTCGAGACCAAGGATTGATGTTTAGCACCGGTGAGGTCGCATTCTCAAGTGACTTCATCTTAAATTGCTTGTGTTTCTGATGAGTGAGCCCAAATCCAAACTGTCAAGGGAAAGGGTTGAGTTGCTAGGCCTGGGCTAGTGTCCTCTGGACCCAGACTGGCCTGATGTCCAGTTTTTCCAGGACTGATAGGGCCCCGGAATGGGGCTTTTCAGTGCTAAACCAAGGAAGTCCAGACAGGGATGAGTTGCTTACCTTCTCTCTCTCTCTCTCTCTCTCTCTCTCTCTCTCTCTCTCTCTCTCTCTCTCTCTCTTTTAATCCTCACCCGAGGATGTTTTTCCATTGGTTTTTAGGGAGAGTGGAAGAGAGAGGGAAAGACAGAGAGAAATATCAATGTGAGAGAAACACATCGATTGGTCAAACCCCGACCACGGCCTGGGCCAGGGAGGAGCCTGCAACCAAAGTATGTGCCATTTACCGGAATCAATACATGCACTATCCACTGAGCCAACCAGCCAGGGTGTTTGTTTGTTTGTTTATGAATGCTTACCTTCTTTATTATTCACTGTCTTCTGTTATGCATTTGGGGGCGGGGGTTTAGGTTTGATTCCACTTTTGGATGTTGCCCATCTACACGGTCTCTGCTCAGGCAGTCAATCACCCACGAGACCATCCCAGCCAGAGAAGAAAGTGCCACCATCTTTTAGGCTGTTGGGGGCTGGGCTGAGGGAAGCGTCTCCCGGTTTGTAAGGAAATCTGCCCCCTCTACGAAATTCTAGGAGGCGAAACTGTTATTGATACGGAACGCTGTAATCCTTGCCCCATTGATTTTTCCCATGGCCGTTTGAGATGCCATCCCTGTTACCACACAAATGACCGTCTGCCTAGCAGTGCCCTCTCCCCGGGCCTGTGTGCTCCTCGGAGCTCTTCATCTGCCTCAGGCAGCCGCCTGCCATGCTGTGTCACCCCACGCCTGTCACTGTGAGCCCCTCCCTGTGTCAGCATCTAATCATAGAGTCTGGGCTGTAGGTCAGCGTGGGCACATGGTGTCAAGCCAGATGGCTTAGCCTCGGAGGTGGCTATTATGAGCGTCTATAATGCAGAGCAGTTGAGGAGGCCCTCCTGGAGGTCAGGGTTCGTCCAGAACCCTCTGTGGCCTCCCAGGTAGGCAGGGGCCATGCAAATCAGCAGCTGATATGTTTTTGCATTGTTTTTACTGGCTACTGATGCCATCGCTACAGCCAGCCCGCCTCTCTGGTGACACGTAGTCCCAAAGTCTCCTGCCGGCGAGACCCTGGCCTGGTGTGTTCAGCCTGGTCATAAAAGCTCCAACAGTAATTCCTCATTAGCAGGAAGTGAAAAACTTACATATACGTTTTGCAGTGTGAAATCTGCCACCCATAACAGTACAGACTTTCCTTGTTTATTAATGTTTACCTTCTCTATTATTCACTGTCTTCCGCTGTGCATTTGGGGGCTGGTGTTCAGGTTTGATTGGATGTTGCCCATCTGCACTTGATGTTTCATTGAAGTATTCTCAGTGAAAAATAAATATGTATGCATATAAGTCAGTCCATTCATATTCAGTAACCCGTTCTTCTAGTTTGTCTACTGTCTGTATGCCACACTCAGTCACACACAC
>PVJN01028566.1:0-28863 GCA_004026805.1 Lasiurus borealis
AATGGTTTATAAATAGTCTCTTAAGTAATCAATCTGGATTGTGTGATCTATCTGGCAGGATAGAAAGAGCTTAATCAAGATTAAGGGCTGTGGCAGACCACACTAGTCTACCTTTTTGTCCAGAAATGTTTATTTTAGGCACAAATTCATGGACTCATAGCATAGGGCTAGTCCAATCCTTAGCAATTCTGTACTTCATTTTACAAGAGATGGACCCACAATCTAGAAAGAAAAAATGATTTTTTTTTCCAAAACTCACAGTGAAATTAGAAAAAAAAAGCCAGAATAAAAACCTGTCTTTGGGAGAAGATATTTGTAGCAAATATAACTGATGAAGTATTTGTATCTATCATACATAAAAAAGTTTAAGAAATCAGTTAGAAAATAAAACAAGTGAATTCAAAATGAGAAGACAATTTAATAGGTTGGAATTTTGCTACCAAGAGAAATTTAGTTAGAGGGGCTTAAGCCAGTATGGTTTGGTTTTCCTCACAAAAAAAAAAAAATGGGCAAAGGATCTAAATAGACACTTTTCGAAAGAGGACAGAATAAAGGCCAAGAGACATATGAAAACATACTCAAAGTCACTAGTTATCGGAGAGATGTAAATCATAACGACAATGTGATGCCATATCACACCTGTCAGAGTGGCTATCATCAACAAACATCAACAAATCAACAAACTACAAGTCCTGGCGAGGATTTGGGGAAAAGGAATCCTTGTGTACTGCTGTTGGGAATGCACACTGGTGCAGCAGATGAGTGGATTAAAAAGCTGTGGTACATCTACACAATGGAATACTTACTACCCTGTGGTAAAAAAGGAGAAGAAAAGAAGAAAGGAAGGAAGGAGGTATACCAGGGAGGGAAAGAGGGAAGGAGGGTGGGAGGGAGGGAGGGAGGGAGGAGGAAAGAAGAAATTCTTACCATTTGCAGCAGCATGGATGGAATTGGAGAGCATTATGCTAAGCGAAATAAGCCAGTCATAAAAATAGAAGTATCACATGATCTCACTCATTTGTGGAATATAATGAACAACATAAGCTGATGAACAAAAACAGATCCAGAGACAGAGAAGCATTGATCAGATCATCAAACCTCAGATGGAAAATTGGTGAGCCTGAGGGGAAGGGGAAGAGATCAACCAAAGGACTTGTACACATGTGCATAAGCCAAAGCTCTGGACACAGACACCAGAGGATAAGGGCATGAGTGAGGGGTTGGGGATGGGAGGCAATGAGAGGATGAGGATACATAGGTAATACCTTAATCAATAAAGAAAAAAATTGCCCAGTGTCACTAGTAATCAGCAAAAAATCAAATAAGAAGATCCTTTTTCATACCTAATCAGAACAATAATATCATTTTTTCACAAAATGAGTGTAAAGGAGAACTTTTATATACTAAAAATCAAAGCATACATTTATACTGTGTTTTGGAACACACTGAATACTGATTATTTAGAGGACAATTTAAAAATGTATCATACATTTTCCATCAAACAAAAATGGCACTTCTAGGTACCTAATCAGAGAAGGTTTAAGTGCTGAAGGGGGCACATATAGGTGTTTTTTTGCAGCACTGGCTGCATTAGGGAAACATTGGCAAGTACTAAGTTTCCTTTATAAGTGCATAGATAACTCAAGTGATTGACACATTAATGCAATGAGTGGTTTAGATGTATGTGAATCACCTAGACTGATTCTTGGGTTTATACTCCATAGCTCTCTTTACTCTGCTTCCTGCATCTCTAGGGACTATTCAGTTGTATCCCTGCCTATTGATCACCATAAAAATCTAGTTGGACTCTCCTTCAATTTCTACAATGTTTTTTTCTCTCTCTTATTAGGAATTTTAAGAGAATTTGCTGAAGATTTTTGGGAGATTTGAAGGTGTCAAATTGGAAGCCTTTGGCCTAATCCTATTTTATATGTCCTCCTAAACATCTTTCTCTGCTCCTTCCCTGTCTCCAGGGTTCCTGGCTCCAAGTTCCAAATCCTTTGGCTGTATGTAGGTCTTTATTGCCCCTTTCTGTCCAACCCACAACACACAGAAGATCCGGCAGCTCCTAAGACCCATGTAAGCTGGATTGTTGAGCAGCAGCTCTAAGTCTTTAACAATGTACTTTACTAACCAACTCTAATGCCAGGTGCCTATAACTGAATAATGTATTTGCCATCTCAATACTAATCAACATAACTTTTATTGAAATTGATCCCTTCTCAACCCATGAAGATCATTATCACTAGTAAATCTGTGGTGCATCAAACACTCAGTGGTATCTTAGAACACTGGAAATGTAAATAATTAAAAATTCAATCAAATAGCTGTTTTCTGAGAGTGGGAAAAAGAAGTGGTGACAAAAAATGTAAAAGATTGCTGTGGCCTAAAGCTATCTGTAATGAAAACCCATTTTTAGCTACTTTTGCAGGTAGGATGGTAAAACTATGAAAAAAAAATAAGTCTTGAAGACAAATAACATAATCCAACTGGAAGTGCCTGCCCTTGCTATAGAAGAGATATTTAAAACATTTAAGCAATAATGAATAATCCTCTCTCTTGTAGTCATAGATATATATTCTTAAAACATATTTTGCAAACAAAATGGTATATAACAACCATAAGGCTAATAATTTATACAACCTCTAAATCATTGCTGAACTGGACATTTACTTTCTTAAAAAGAAATATGGCAATTTATGTAATGATTGAAAAGAATTATGTGTTACAGAAAAGGGAGCTTTATATTTTGATTATGTAAGTAAGGAATGAAATTAAAGTGGTCCATGCTGATTTATGGCTAAGCATTCTGTGACTATATAACAGACCTAGGTAATGCATGTTTGTTTATTTGTACCCAAGAGTTTTGCAAGGGCCATCATCAGCCCTAATGTAGATATACTGTTGACTTGTTTATTTAAAATCCAACTCAAATTAGTGGGAACTCTAAGTATGAGTAATTTTAAATTCTAAAATATAAATGTTGCTCTCAGATTTTCAATCTGAGTTTAAATGTCTCAAATGGCATATAAACCATTCCATATTACCCAGCCAATACTGACACTGCTTTTTCTGGAGCTCTCTCTGGATTTCAGTTATGCCTGCAGTCATGCCTACTAATGGTGACAATGACACAGACAGGGTGGCAGAAGGAGAAGCACAGAATCATTGCACCTTCTTAATTTTCAGCACTCCCCTAATGATCCTGAGTAAGGCCTGTACCTAGTCACATTGATTAAAAATGATGCAGAAAATGGCATGGTATGTGAGGTGGTGAGAATGAGACAATCACAATAATATAGATGGACAGGACCTGTACAAACGTGATCATGTAACTCTAGATAACTTAGGTATAATGAAATTTATAAATCTCTTTAATAAGCCTGATAACCTATCCAGTCATTTCCTAATAGTTGAATATCAATGTTATAAGAAGTTATAATATGGATGATCATATCATGTTATGCTAGGACAGATTTAATCATGTATTTGCAATTTGCCTATTACCTAATTCTAAAATAGAAGGTAGCATGTGATAATAAGTAAGTAATCATCTAGCTAGTTTAAATTAACATAAAATATAAAGATATATGGAATGCTAGAAGTTTATAATTTGACCCATAAATACAGTAGATGGATGTTGTCCAATAGAAGTTTCCATAATGATGTAAATACTCCATGGCTGTGTTTGCCACTATGATAGATAATAGAGATATGTGGCTATTGAGCAATTGAAATGTAGCTAGTCTCACTGAAAAAGTGTATTTTAACTTAATTTTATTTTAATTAATTTAAATTAAGAGCCACAGGTGGTTAATACCTGCCATGGTAGAGAGTGAAGCCCTGTGCTACAAGTATTTTCTATAGTTGAGCAGTAAATCTTAGTCTGGAAAGTTCCGTTGTTATCCAGGAGAAGTCGCCTCTTATCCATCCCCACATCTAACAGGAATACAGTGAGTAATTTCTTGATGTGATAGTTTCATTCAGTATAACAGCAATGTTATTCATGTTACTATTTTTTTATGTAGACTCCTACTAGCCATCACTGCAGAAATAACACTAAACTATGATTCAAGAATGACACCTTCATGGGAAATAAAAATATGTTGTTTTGTAATCTTACTTGTTACAGAAATGAAATTGAGGAAATCTAGAGTAATAGGGAGACAACATGTACCTGTGTGTAATTCCCTCTCTTTCATACACACACATGCACACACACAGCAACATCTCTGAAACAATATGCAAAAAGCTGTATCTGATATTATATATACATAAATATAAAACACACAGCATTTAAAATTATATTTTTATTAAGAATATCAAACATTAATGTTTATTATAAAATTTTAAGTGAAGCCCTAACTGGTTTGTCTCAGTGGATAGAGCGACGGCCTGTGGACTGAAAGATCCCAGGTTCGATTCCGGTCAAGGGCCTATACTTTGGTTGTGGGCACATCCTCAGTAGGAGGTAAGCAAGAGGAAGATGATCAATGTTTGTCTTTCATTGATGTTTTTAACTCTCTATCCTACTCTTTTTCTCTCTATAAAAATCAATAAAATATATTTTAAAAAATTTAAGTGAAGAAAGGAGAGCATAAACTGCACCTATGGCAAAATAAATATGTTTTAAAAACTGAAATATACAAAATACCAAATACATCAATAGGTAGAAATCAGTTCTTTCTGAAAGAGCTGGGGTTATAACTGACAGTATCCACTTATTATATTTTTAAAATGTTCTAAAATAATATTTTAAGGTATTAATAAAAATAGATGAATACACTCATACAACAAAAAAATTGTTTCTTCCCCTCTACAATTTTATGCAACCACCATGGAAATTATAGAGTATAATGTAATTTGGTTACATCAGAAATCCTTGGTTAGTCAAGGACAAGATTTAATACAATGGCACGAGCATGGATGTCCTAACTGCTTAGGGGCCATCAGGGGTACCATCCTTTTTCCTAAGTGTAAAGCCGTGAGATGGGCCCCCTTATTCTTCAAGGCTTCCTATTCTTCTCTGGTACACTTACTCCTTTCCTTCAATGAAAGAGAAAAGATAAATGAGAATAATCTTTATCTCGTAGGTTGTTGAGGTAGAGATTAAATGAGATGAATTAAGTAAAGCAAATAGTATGGTGATTAGCACATATGGAGGCTCAATATATATTAATCATTCTTTCCTGTATAGATGGGAAAGTATTCCACAGAAATGTGTGAAGCACACTTACAAACATTTGATTTGCCTTGAACAGTAAGTATCCCTAGGAACATTAGGAGGAATTACCTCTCTTTAAACATTTTTCGATAACTCTTTTATTATGGTTTGTTTTTCCAAGTCTTATTTAGAATAAAAATAGCTCTAGGCTCCACTGACTGTCACCCATAGGAATAAGCCACATCCACTAGTTTCACCAAAAAGACTAATTGAGATGCTTCTTGGAACAATTTGGCAGCTTGTCATGTGGAGACAATCACATATCTGATGAAGCAGAGAAATAGAAAAGAATACTCCTTCTAAGAAAGCCTTTGTTTTCTTAGACCCAAAATCATGTATTAACTTTAAAAATAAGTAAACTATTTCCTAAATTAAAAAATAGGAAAATAAATATCTCAAAAAGGCAAACTTTGATGATTCAATTCTTTTAACTTGCAAAATACGCCAAAATCTTAATGAAATTTATCTAAATATTTTGCATAGACCCAAACTGTTTACACAGAATCTGATGAACAGGTAATTGGAAGTTAGGGTGAGACAAGCAGAGATAGAAGAAGGAGAAGCAAGAGAGAAAGATTGAAAAGCAACCTGCAAGATGCTTTTTCTGTGAGCAATATATTACATCTCCCTAATGAATGCTTGAAATCAGGACTGCTGACTTAATAGTGGGAAAGAGTGAGAGATGCTATACTTGTCAGAAGCCTTTGAGAAATACACCCCATTAAAGATGTATAGACCCTCTGCTCTCACCAATTGTGACCAGCTGCAAAACGCAAACTTGTTCTGCACAGCAGGAATAATTTCATTACGGAACTATATGTATGCAGGAGAATAACCCACTTGATTTTTCTATCATTTTATTTTAAACACATTGGTGGATATGTCAGAAGCAGTCACATTTAAAAGGAAAGCAAAGTTATTACCCATTTTAAAGATAAAAAACCTTTTTTCAACTAAATATGGTAAATAAATATGTAGGAAAACAGCCTTTGCTTTTAATGAGATCCAGCTTTGTTAAAAAATACATTTCTATAATACTAATGACCACTCACAAAGGATAAGTTGACTTGTATCACAACGTAAGCTTCCTCTATGCTAAGCCAAATATCCTGTAAATATTATGTTTTATATATCCTATAAAAAAGTGGAGAGAAAAATATCTGTTCAATAGAATTGTGGTCATGACTGGAGCTGTTCACTGTGGGTTCCTCGACCTCCATCAAGGCACCCCTTAAAGTTAGGCACAGTCTTAGGACCAACAAAATTTGAGCACAGTTTATGTGTGTTCTGTCCAGTTGGATATTTTAAGAGCCAGCTTTGATACCTTCCCTCTTTCCTTGTGCAACGGCTATTGTGCTCCAGACAAGGAAGATTGTCAATCAATGGTGATGTAGTGTGAATGAGAAGCAAGTCATGTTTTAAACCAGAGACTTATTGCAGCTTACTTAGCCTAGCTTGATTTATGCTGACAATATAATTTATTTATTTTTTAAATATTTTCATTGATTTCTGAGAAGAAGATAGAGGGATTGAGAGATGGAAACATCAATGACGAGAGAGAACCATTGATGGACTGCCTTCTGCACACCCTCTACTGGGGGGATGGAGCCTGCAACCCAGGCATATTCCCTTGGCCAGAATTGAACCTGGGACCCTTTCGTCCACTGGCCAATAACTCTACCCACATAGCTAAACCAGCCAGGGCAATGTAATTTATTTTTAACTTTGCATATAGTTGTCTTCCTATAACACAGAGTCAACAAATATCTATTTACTCCGTGACTCAATCATTTGTTAATCACATATTATTGAGCACCACCCTCTGGTAATTCTGGGGAAACCATCCCAAGCAAGACAAATTCCCATTTCTCATGGATTTTGTATTCTAATAGGAAGATGTGAGCAACAGATAGGTAAATGCTTTTAAAAAGTCTTTTCAGATTATAAAATGACCTGTGAGGAAAACAGGATAAAATGAAGGAAGATGACTATGAGTGGGGAGGAAGGTCTAGAAAAGAAGTAAATTTTAAGCTAAGGTTTGAATAACTAGAAGAGATCATCACAGAACTAAATAGGGAAAGTATAATCCAAGCAAAGGAAAGAACATACTTAAAGGCAGCATATATATACTAGTATGTTGATCTGTTTGAAGGACAGGAAGAAAACATGTGCAATAAGAGTTTAGTGGAAGCAAGGAGGCAGGACTTGAGATTGGAAACGTAGGCAAGAATTGGAGCCAATTCTATTATCTGTATGTCTAGGGAAAGAGCACAATTGGAGATCCCTGGTCCCAATCAGCCCTCCTCCTTTTTTTTTTTTTCATCTCACTCTACAAGGTACCTTATCACATATGTATGTGGATACACCCAAAGCACATGCCCAAAGCCCTCTCCCAAATATTTTTGGCATTCCTCAGGGTGTATTCACAGTATTATTCCCCTAGGAGTATTCACAGTGGTGGCTTAGTCTCCCCTTGAATAATAAACCAGAGACTAAACCTTTTTCAGCCTAAGAATTGGGCTCTGGGTCACTAAAGAAAATATTCTAGGAGCATGATCTAGAATGGGAGATATAAGAAGATCCCTAGGCTAGGGGTAGCCATGTCTCTTTGACCCTGAAGACCTCTTATCCAGTGGTAGAAGCTATGACTAAAGAAGGGATAGAATGGGCTCTTCATGTCAGATCCACTGGTGACACTGGCAAGGGTTACACCAGGTCAGGTATTCTATGCCTTGATAAAAATGTCCAAGAACTTGTTATATATAAATAACAGTAATGTACTTGGTGCTGAGAAGAAACTGACACAGTACTTCTTCCAAAACAACGTTATTCATTTGTAGAAATTTACCCAAATAAGAAATAGATTATAAGAGTTAGATCAAGCTGCGGAAAGTTGCCAATAACCTCTTCTCCTTGTTTTAAAGAAATAGAAAAGTGTGCATATCAGGAGAATGGTCCAGGAAAAAAAAACTGTTTATCTGCAAATTGGCAATTTTGTATCACTAAGATATCAATGGATTATGAATCCAAATGGTTATTGAGTCTGGGTAAATATCATGCTTGAGTGAACAGAAGTATCGGTACAATAATGCACAAAAGAGTACACACCATTTTAAAGTGTAACTGCCACTCTATTCCAAAAGCTTGAGCCTATGATATGGGCAAATATTCTTTATTTTTTTAAAGAAAAGCTAGAAATCTAAATGTAGGGAACAAAATTAAAGGCATTTTAAACCTTGGGCACTACAAATATACTACAGTTACAATATGGTTCAAAAGATTATGGACCATATTGTAACTATAGGTAACCAATTTTTAACTTTTACGAAAGAATAAAATCTATGGGGAGATATTCAGGCCTGAATTGAGTGATGAACTAGATTTTACTGTTTCTTTCAAGAGTGAGATTCAAAAAAAATCTACATTTACATGCCATATTTTTCTTTTTTACCTAGCTTTCAGTGTGTTTTCTGACTACACCTTTCTAATAGTCAGGGCTTCTGTAACCTGAGTTCTCTTTCTCAGCCATCACTCTGCCCTGAGAGTCTCTGTTACATGGACTAAACTTATCAATAAGCAAAATAAATTTATGTGAACTTAGAAGTTTCCTGCCTCCAAAACCCATCACCAAATGTCAAAGGTTTAATGAGTAATATTAATAAATCATCATTAAGAGAAAAATGTGGACTTAGATTCATACTAAGGTGTCAGGGCCTTGCCCAGGAGCACATCACCAGGAAAACTAAAAGAGAGCTTAGGAGGTCTGAATGTTAATGCACATAATGATAAAACTCTAATTTTTCTATCATGTTTTTTAAATTTCAAAGCATGTTCATGTATTTTCTATTTTTCCTCAGTTGGTCCTCAAATGTTTATCACCTGGTCATTACATTTCAATGTTCTATCTACAAAAATATCTTCAAATTTGTTTACAAATCTTAAGAACAGAAATTGTATAGATTATTATTTTTCTCAAGTTACTTATATATGAAAATACTGTAAGATATAGATTGTTTAGACTGTTTTATGTCCCCCCAAGACGAATATGTATAAGTCCCCATTCCCATGTGACTAAATTTTAAAGATGGGGCCTTTAAAAGAGGTAATTAAGGCTAAAGAAGGTTATAACTATGAGGTCTTAATCCTACATGACTTGTATCCTTATAAAAAGACAGAGAGAGATGAGGGATATAGATGCATAGAAGAAAAGTCATGTGAGGACACAGAAAGAAAGTTATAAGCCAAGGAGAGAGGCCTCAGGAGAAACCAACATGCTCTTAGACTTCTAGTTTCCAGAACTATGAGATGCAATATTCTGTTGTCTAAGCCTCTCAGTCTATGGTTTATTATTATGGCAGCCTTAGAAGACCAATACAAAGATAACTTACTTCCTTGTCTTATGTTTCTGAGTTCACCCTGTTTGTAGGGTATGGGTTCAATTCATGTTTATTGAGCACCCTTCATGGAATTGACTATACAGTGACTCGGATTAACTATTGAGATGGCCTGAAACATGAGAGCAATCATTTCTTAATTTAGTGATCTATGAATTGTGGTCATATCTACATATAATCAACCTTTTCTTATTCTGAAATATGACCAAGTTATTTTAGACTCTATTAGCAATTATATCAAGTAGATCCTATATCCAACCAATTAAATGATAAGGAATCAACTAAATCTATCTCAAAATAATTATTGGTTTGCACAGACTATACTTAATCATATTCTATGAAACTTTTCAATAAATTCTATTGTATCTTCATAAAATAAGAATTGTATAATATAACTTATTAAGCTACTTTTTCTGTGCAAGTTTTTATCGAGTTCTGTAAAAGTGCTAAAAGCATAATGAGCTCTCACGTAGTCCCTAATGTACTCATCATAATACACTGAACAACTGAGGTTTCAAACACCTGCATGCATAAGATACAGCAAGTTCATAGAGAAATTCATTGTGCAAAGTAGTAATTTGTGAAAGAATTACAGTATATATGAAGATTTAAGATAGAAAAGAGAACAAAAAATTAACAATGTCACTTCAAGTCAGCATAGTATTGAAAAATAATCATAAATCTATACCAGAATGAGTAATGGGGAAATTATAAGAAAAAATTTCATTTTGTTTTCCTCAGAAAACCATTAAACTTATCTTTTTAAAAAAGCATGTATTGGTATATTTCTGATTCTGATTTTGACAAAGGAGAGGCTATCAGATGTGACCTCCCATTATAAACACTTACAAAATTGGACAAAAAATATATGAAGAAATTGTTTTGTGTCATATTCATTAGAGTTTCTGCACATTCCAAACCTGGCTTTAAGGAAGTAAAGCTAAACAGATAGCAATGGGCTCCCTGCTCAGACAAACTGAAATCAGTTTCAAGTCCCTTGAGGAAATTGGAACTTATGGGGTAGAATATGAGAAAGAAAAATGCCATACTGAGAGAAAGCTCCAATTATCTAGATCGGTAAGAGTCCCCTTCTATCTTTGGTCAGATACTAAGCTATACTGTTGCTGGTGGAAAAGCAGGCTCTTCCACCCCCCTCTGTTTGGCCTTGTAAAAAGTCTAACTCTGTCTTCAGCAGGGCCAAATAAAAGCCAGGGCCCAGAGTTTCTGCTTCAGAGCCCACATGGTCTGCAGGCCCATGCTGTTGCTAGACTTGGTCACATGCTTTTGGGTGAAAAAATGGGAAAGAATACGCTGGTGCAGGTCATCCAGGAAAGGCAAACTAGAGACTTGTGCAGAGATCATTCCTTACCAGTTTCTCTATTAAACAAGTAAATTGAGCCCTTTATTTATTTTTTTAAGGTAGAAAACAAGGCAAGACTCTCACCACCTATATTGAACACTGTACTAAAGACAAGAGCAAAATAAAAGGGCTTAAGCATAAGAAATAAAGCATTAAAGCTATCTCCATTAACAGATAATATGATTTTTCATGTAGAAAATCCTAAAGAACCTTCATAATTTACTAAACTAGTAAGTAAATTTACATAGATCAAAGAATAAAAGGTCAATCAATATCATTTGTAAATCTACATAATAGTCATTAACAATTAGAAATTAAAATTTAAAACAATGTTATTTATATTTGCAGACAAATCTGACAGAATACATAGGTCTATATACTGAGTACTCAGAGGATCCTTAAAGTAAAAGAAAATAATGAATAGATTAGAAACCTAAAAAAAATAAAACATATCAGATATATAGTTAGGAGAGTCAATATGCTTATGAGGTCATTCACCAAAATTGATATAAAGATAGATCACATACCTACATAAAATCACAGCAAATCATCTTACAGCACCAACTAGTTCATTTTAAAATATAAAACATGTAATGATTTAAAATAGAAAGAACATCAAATAGCCAAAAGGTTTTTTAAAAAATACTGAAGATGAAGGAACCATAATACCTGTTTTCAAGACTGCTTATAAGTCTATAAAAATTAAGTAAATTAGATATTGATTTAAGGATTAACTAATTAATTGAATACAATAGAGTCCAGAATTAGATATAGACTTATGTGATCAATTGTTTTTCAATAAAGGTGACAAAGCAATTTAAAGAGGTAAAGAAACTTGTTTAATAAATAATGCTAAAATAATTAGATATCTATATGGAATGTATTATATCTCAATCTTTTTACCCTATACAATCATTAAATTAAAATAATTAATAGACCTAAATATAAAATATGAAACAATAAAACTTCTAGAGCAGCAGTTCTCAACCTGTGGGTCACTAGTGGCCTAAGACCATCAAAAAGCACAGATATTTATATTATGATTCATAACAGTAGTAAAATTATAGTTATGAAGTAGCAACGAAAACAATTTTATGGTTCGAGGTCACCACAACATGAGGAACTATATTAAAGGATCTTGGCATTAGAAAGGTTGAGAACCACTGTTCTAGAGAAAACATAAAATAACTATGTTAATTTGGACTAAGATACAGAAAATACTTCCTAAAAATATAAATATTATTTTTTTAGTTGAAACAGATTTTTACTTATTGTAAAAGAAGTCCAGAGTTAGGCAAACTAGGTAACTCCTGTGATTATTGGGGAACTAGGGACCTTCTACTTCTTTTTGTTGTTGTTAATCCTTACCCAAGGATATTTTTCCATTGGTTTTTAGAAATAGTGGAGAGATAGAGAGGAACATTGATGTGAGAGAGACACATCAATTGGTTGCTTCCACTTTGGTTCCGATCAGAGCCAGGGATTTAGCCTGCAACCTAGGTTTGTGCACTTGACCAGAATCAAACTTGGAACCCTTCAGTTTACAGCTATGTTCTACCCACCGAATAGTAGTACATGTCTCCTTATTTTTTTCCTGTTGACTTGCCCCCAGCCTTTCCTCCTCCCTAGTACATGTGCTCACCTGCCCTTACCCAGTGCCTTGTATCCATTGGTTATGCTTATATACATGCATACAAGTCCTTTGGTTGATCTCTTACAGCACTCCGGCCCAACCTCCTCTGCCTTCTCGCTATAATATGACAGTCTGTTCATTGCCTCTTTGCCTCTATATCTGTTTTTTTTTTATATAATTTTTTTAAAGTTTTTTTTTATTATTATTAGAAGTGGTGATGACCAAAGTAGACTTGGATAAGTGAGCAAAGGCAGGGAAATGGGGATATTTGTAAAAGTGTCAATAATAAATATAAACTTTAAAAAAGTCATCAATATGTGTGGTATTGATAGAAGGGGGCTTATATGTGTTTGTGTGGTAGGGACAAGGGTTACAAGAAAACCCCATGAAATTTTGCTGTAAACAATAACCTTTTGTTTTCAAAAGAGCACTATAAAAGATGACTAATCAAGTTACAACCTAGGAGAAAATATTTATATTTAATATGTAATGTAATGTATATAATATTGATATATACGCATATATTCATTCACAAGAGGTTCAATTCCTAAAATTCATGCAAAGGCTCTAACCTCACAGCATTGGCTGCCTCAGCCCTCGCAGCTCCAGGTTCATCTGAAGGTCATCTGAACAGTCCTTCTGCTATTTGGTCTAATTAACATATTATTTCTTTATTATATAGGATATGACAAAGGACTGTGCCAATAGTATGTAAAGAACTCCTACAACTCAATAAAATTTGCCAAAGACTTAAATAAACACTTTACAAAAGAAAATATACAGATGGCCAATAAGCACACAAAATACTAATCATCACGATTAGTCATAAGAGAAAACACACACATACACACATAATGAGATATGACTTCCATTAAAATGGCTAAAAATAAAACGACTGACAATACCAAATATTGGCAAAGATATAGAGCAATTATATTTTGTTATTGAGAGTGTAAAATATTATAAAAGTAGAGGCCTGATGCACGAAATTCATGCAATAGGAGGCCTTCCTTCCCACAGCTGCTGGCACTGGCTTCCCACGAGCGCCCAGGACCAGGGCTTCCCTCTCAGCACAGCTTCATCTGGAAGGTTGTCCAGAAGGATGCCTAGTCAAATTAGCATATGCTTTTATTATTATAGATCTGTGGACAGCTGTTTGGCAATTTTTTTTTTCATAAAGTTAAAGATACATTTACCCTATGGGCATCACTCATTATAGGAGAGCCAACTCTGGCACCTAACATATATATGACAAAGCAATTCTACTTTTTGATATTTACCAGAACATAATTAAAATGTATGTTCAATTAAAGTCTTATATAGTAAAAGTAGAAAAAAAAAAAACCTCACATGCTCACATCAAAAGTAGAACTGATAATCAAGTTGTGCAGTATTCATACAGTGGAAGATGAGCAATGGTGTGATGGTGTGCTGGGGCTGGCTTGTGCCTGGCCATGAGAAGTGACTGTTCAATTTTCAGGAATTTTTCAAAATGAGTGACAACATATTAGTCACTGAAAATTCTCTACTTTTAGGGTATTTACATCAGGAAATTTGGCAAGCCCTACTATTCAGAGTGTTTTGTTTTGTTTTGGGAATATTTTGAAAGCCAGTTGTTAAACATTTATTAGCACATCGCTGAATATAACTCAAAAATAAAAAGAAACCACATAGTTGAGCTGCAAAAGCACTATGCTGAGTAAAGGGACAGAAAAGAGTACACATTTTATTCATTTTTAATCCATATAAGAAATTCCAGAATAGGAAACATTAATCATCATAAATAACAGAACAGTGGTTGTCTATGCAGGTGATTCAGTAACTTTCAGGATGATGGAGCTATGTATGCTATTCTCAAAGTATATGTAGGTCACACAGATATGCATTTGTCAAAATGCATTAATTACCTTCTCTCAATTTTGTTGTGCACCTAAATCTTCTCTAAAATAAGTTTTTTAAATGTATTTACAGTATACTTTAATATCTGTGAGTTTTAGTGTATGTAACTTTTATCTCAATAAAAATATAATGCAAATAAATAATATGTTGGAACTCTGAATAAAACATAAATAAAACAGATAAAAAATTCTAGATTGACTAGAACAACAAAGTGCAGTGATTGCCCAGGCAAGAGGCTCAATGATTGAGCGTGGACACAGGAACCAAGAGGTCAGTCAGAGCACATACCAGGGTTGGGGGCTCCATCCCTAGTAAGAGGTTTGCAAGGGGCAGATGATTGAGGTTTCTCTCTCATCAATGTTGTCTGGCTCTACCTCCCTTCCTTCCTCTTTCTCTAAAAATCAATGGAAACATTAAAACAACAACAACAAAAACCACAGTGATTTGCTGGTGAAGTAGCACGCTACTATTATTTCTCCTCCTGCTGCTATTACTATCACTCTGTTATGTTAGAGATGGTAAATCACTTCTGAATCACTTTGAAACAGATTCCCTTAAATAAATTAACAATTTATTCATCAATATGCTAGCTGATCTACCTGCACTCTTCTCATTTCATTAACATATTTTTGGATAGAGGTACTTTTATCCTTTGTTTTACATAGTATTATTTTAGCCTAAAACTTGGCACATTATGTATAACTAGAGGCCTGGTGCATGAAATTTGGGCACGAGGGGGTGTTCCTCAGGCCAGCCTGCACTCTCTCCAATCTGGGACCCCACTAGAGATTTCCAACTACCCATTTAGTTCTGATCTGATTGGGTCTTAAACAGGCAATTAGACATCCCTCTCACAAGCCAGGACTGCTGGCTCCCAACTGCTCACCTGCCTACCTTTCTGATTGCCCCTAACTGCTTCTGCCTGCCAGCCTGATCACCCCCTAACCACTCCCTTGCCAGCCTGATTGATGCCTAACTGCTCCCCGGCCAATCTGTTTGCCCCTAACTGACCCTGCAGGTTTGGTCACCCTTAACTGCCCTTCCCTGCAGGCCTGGTCCCTCTCAACTCCTCTCCCCTGCAGACCTGGGTGCCACCCAACTTCCCTTCCCTGCAGGCCCAGTCACACCAACTTCAATCCTCTGCTGGCCTGGTCAACCCAACTGCCCTCCCTTGCAGGCCTGGTTCCTCCCAATTGCCCTCCCCTGCTGGACATCTTGTAGTGGCCATCTTGTTTCCACATGGGGGCATGATCTTTGACCACATGGGGTCTTATGTGTTGGATTGATGGTCAATCTACATATTGTTTTTTTATTAGATAGGATAGAGGCCTGGTACATGGGTGAGAGCCAGCTGGTTTTCCCTGAAGGGTGTCCTGGATCAGGGTGGGGATTCCCTTGGGACATGCGGCAGCCTAGGTGAGGGGCCTGTGGTGGTTTTCAGGCCATCCACACATTCCTGGTAACCCAAGGAGAGCCCCTGGTTTCTGAGATTTATTCATCTTCTACAATTGAAACTTTGTAGCTTGGAGTGGAGTCCTGGGACAACCAGAGTATGCGGAGAGCTTGACTTTCTCCATTGCCAGGGAAACCCAAGCCTCTTTCTTGCTTTCTCCATGGCCACAGCCATCTTGGTTGTATTAATTGGCATACTTGTTCCTGATTGGCTTTGTGGGCATGGCTTGTGGGTATGGCTTATGAGTGTGATGGAGTGGTGGTTAATTTGGATATTACTCTTTCATTAGATAGGACTAGTGGCCTGGTACAAAAATTTGTGCACAGAGAGAGGTGTCCCTTGACCTGGCCTGCACCCTCTCCAATCTGGGACCTCTTGGGGGGATGTCTGACTGCCACTTTAGGCCTCATCCTTCTCGCAATATGGAACTGCTGGCTCTTAACAGCTCACCTACCTGATCACCCCTAATCACTCCCTGCTGGCCTGATCACCCCCAAATGTTTCCCCTGACAACCCACTTGCCCCTGCCAGCCTGCTTGCCCCCAATTGCCCTCACTGCCACCTGCTCTCCTCTAACCCTCTATTCCTCAGCCCTGCCACCCTGGCTTTGTCCAGAAGGATATCTGGAGGTTTCCTGGTATAATTAGCATATTACCCTTTTATTAGTATAGATATGTATATAGTAATTATACTCCAAATTCATGTAGAGCAATGAAAAATATGTCATGTTTTTGTCATTTTTTTTCTAATTGTTTGGAATATCTCTCACTGAAATTCATATCAAAGTTTTATTTTCTTCTGTCTCACAGCATATTGTACATACCTCAACCTAGCATTTATTTTATTTGCTCTGTTTTATAGATATTTTATAACTTATTTTATATCTTCATGAAATCAGTTGCACCTTTAGGGCAAGGACTATGCCCTCTTCATATTTGTGTCTCTGAGCACACACATAACTTATGGGTTTATACATGATTCAGGGGCCACTCAGTGTCTGATAAATTGGTTTGATTTCTTTCCAGAATAATTTTCTATTACATCAGTAACATTCCTGCATAGCAGAGTCTTTAGTCATCACTTTATATGGCATCAACTTATGTAACCTAACAAATAGATCATAAATGTCTATTCCTTCCCAAATGTATTCTATTAAACTTCTATAGTTTTTGTGGCTCAAAGACAACAACACAACAAAAATGGACAGACTATATGCTCAGAGAAGTCAGGGAAAGAAAAGGAGAAAAGTAGCAAATGATCAACTTCAGAGGAGAAGCAGCGATGTGTGAAACATCATATTCTTTGCCATTACCTTAATTTTGTAGCAAGGCTGTTAGTAGTCTAGTTGGATATAGAGAAAACTGAGTTTCAGATAGTCTCCTGCTCATTGTTATAAAATTATTATGTCTCAAAACCAGTTCTAACTCTAGACCCATATTCTTTTTATTAAAAGAAGGAACTTTACGGAAAGTTACAGATAAAAATCAAGACCACTAATCACATTTACATTCCAATGCTACATGGCTTAGGAGAAAGACAAGGATTTGCTAAGTTCCCATCTATAATTATTTAAAGCCACTTTTAAACTTCTGTTAAAAGGAAAAAATAAAGATGAGATTTTAATTCAAAAGAAAAATATTATACACATAAAAACTTAATAGAAAGCAGAAAATTAAGCAGAGAGACAATTACTTCCTGAATGAGGTGAAATTTCAGAATAAATATCTAGATGAAAATGTCTCTATGTGATATCTATGATCTTAGTTAAATGTAATTGATAAATTTAAATGGCACATTTTATTACATTTTTTTGCCTCTTTTCCTAGAAAGTAACTAATAATTTGCTTTTATTTTATATATGTATATACCATCTTTATTTTTGGAGAAATATTGAGCCATCTGGAAACCATTATATGTTGAAAGAAAAATTATTATTAAATAACACTTGATATTATTGATGACTTCATTTATTTTTATAGTTTATCTGACAACAGAAGAGTTTGCTATATTTATAGATTTCTTGGCTTGACGATTTGTATTCTGTGTATGTTCCAAACCACTAGGAAATGATGTTTGTACCCTTGACTAAATGCATACAACCATTAAAAATTCTCCTTTTTTTGTATCCAATGTCAGTCACTATGTTTCAGGAAGGATATCTTCCTTACATTTACATTTGAAATGGTCTGCATCCTTTTTCTTTTAGAGATCTATCACTTATATTGGAATGAAAAGGAAAAAAAATATTGTATTTGGTTTGCTATTGAGCTCATTTCAATTTCCCTCTCCATATGTTCTGCAATATTTTGCAGCAAATACTGTATCTGCATTACAAATTATGTAAGGTAGGAGAACACTAAACTCTGTTATCCTCAAATTCAAATGCTTGTTCTTTATTAGCATATCAAGTTTTCCTTGCTATACGCTGAATTGCTTTCTAATGAGACAATTATAATAATCTTTTTTTCTGGTCACTCTATTACAACCTGGTGAAGTTTTTGAGGGAAGGAAATAGAATCGAGAAAAACAAGTTGTTTTCAAACTACAAATGTTAACCTATGATTTCAGCAGTTGCGCTAAAGCAGACTTCCAAGAGAACTTCCAGTAGCACCACTGTTCATGTGCAGCTAAGAGGTTTTTTCCAACCTCAGCGCTACCTCCACGGGAGTTCAGTCCAAGTCTCACTTCAACATGAACCAAGTGTTTTTGCAGGCCATGTCAGCCTGTGCTGAGGGGGGTGCAGTTATATTAATGTACTAAGACATCCTCTTTATATTTGGAAAAGCAGTGCTATCTTCTTACAGCATCTTCAGATGCAAACACACACACACAAAGTGTGACACTGGCATAGCCATCTTTATCTCCAGCTTTAATTTTTTTTTCAGGCACACATAAGGGTGTTTTTTGAACAACCACAAATATTCCTCTTATGTTACTTTTCCCAATTCTGAGAATGGACTGTGGTTTGTAAAGGCCAAGTTTCTATCAGAGGTTTCTCAAAGCTGAGAAAGACAACGCTGAGAGTGAAAAACTAAGCCAACCCCTTGGTACCCCTCTCGTTCTCTCTCTCTCTCTATCTCTCTCTCTCTCTCTCTTTTTAACTCAGTTACTTTTATTAATAATGTGAATATATATATATATGTATATATATATATATAAAATTGTAATCACAAGAAACACTTAGATTGATGCTAGTTTCTTTGGAAAAGGAAGCTCATTAGTTGGAAAGCTAATGTACTTAGGTTTTCTAGATTTATAAAATAAAAATACAGGATGATACCTTAACTTTGAATTTCAGAAAAAAAAAAAGACATACTTTTCAGCGTATGTCTCAAGTATTGCATGAACATATGTATACTCATTTGCACCGGAATTAAAACAGACTTCTGTTTTTAGAAGGAGAGGATTCAGAGGCAGGATGTAAGAGCAAAAGTTGGAAAGAATTTCTTGACCAGAGGAAACTTTCATAGAGCCTTGCTACCTCTAATTCTGGCAAGGAAATGACAGCTAAGACAACTAGCAGTTGGAGAGGTCACATCCTTGGGTCAAGGGAATTCAGAATCTTGCTGCTCTCAGATAAAACACTGAGTGCCCCACTGTATTCTCAGGTGGGTTTTGAGCAACTTGTTGATTTAAAAGAAAGTAAGCTACAGAGGAAGGCGAGAGGCATTTCTTGAATTCTCTAGTTCTATTCATGTTCTTCAGCAGCTAAAAAGGCTCCCGGTATGACACCAGTGAGAACCCCATTGTCGCAGAAAGGAAATCCACAAGGTTCTAGCAACAGTTAACCACCTTATCCAGAGTTCCCTTAACTGCTGAGCATGTCTTCGGGGCCAGATGGCTAAAACGGTACTTTAGAAGAGTGAACAAAAACAGGTAACACTCAGCACAGACAAGTTGGAAATGTGGGGTTATGACATTAACCTGAACCTTGAGGGACATACGTGTAAATGGGTAGGCATGTCATTTCCATACACACATATATCTACAACAGTATATATTGCTCAATTTCTCCTGGTGCACCCTTCCATTCCATGATATTAATTAATTAATAATCAATAACATTGGTTCTTAAATAGTCATTCTTTCAAAAAAAAGAGAAGAAATTATTAGGGTGTCTGAAGTGAGATTTATTCAATGTAGTTCATCTAGCTCTCCTTAGACAAACCTTTACCAAAGCTAGAAATAGAAATGCTAAAGCAAGGTGTCCAATGAATGGGCGGATTCAGTGCCTGCATAGGGTGGCAATGAAAGCAGAGCAGAAGAAAGAAGTATTACTGTATTAATGTTTTCCCAAAGGTTATCTCTTCAAATCCTTATAACCCAGTTCTGCCTCATTCCAAAGCCCATGTTCTTTCTTTGGCACCATATCATCCATTATTCATTCATTCATTCATTCTTTCAGCAAGTATGTACAAGATAGTTCAATTTTCACATTAAGATTAAATATACACATGCCAACATAGTCACAAACACACACATTGATTGTATTCTTCTAATGATGATAATTTTGTTGAAATGACATGGGTATCACAATGACTGATATCGGAGTTATTGGCATTGCTATACCTTCTCCCAGCATAAGCAGAAACCTTTCCTTAGTGGCACAGTTTGGTCCGGCACTGAGGAATATTGGCCGAGAGGACTTCCACTGGCCCCAAATCACACTCCTTAAGAATGTGTTTAATTCTCTGCACATGAGCGTGGCCACGATTTTCTCCATGAGATGCTGACCTTGCTTAGCCTAAAGGACACTGAGGTAGATGGCACCCAGTGTTATCAATTGCTAATTTATTCCTCCACATGGGGCCCTATATTATATTGACTTTAATGAGAAAACTGAATTTGGATAAGAATAATCTGGTTTAGCAGTGGATGCTATCATAGTTTCAAAAGACAGAGGAGGAGTCAATTCCTTTATTTATTGTTTCCGTTTTCTTTTGCTGCTTACCTTCCAGAGTAGAGCAATGGAATATAGCTTTGAATTTACTTGCTGTATTAGTTTGCCTGGGTTGTGTGACAAAGTGCCACGAACTGAAGGCTTAAACAACAGAAATGTACTGTCATGGAGCTCTGGATACTAGAAGTCTATGCTGAAGGTTTTAGAGGGCTGGATCCTTCTGAGGGCTGTGAGGGAGAATCTGTTCCATGCCACTCTCCTAGCTTCTAGGGGTCCACCAAAAATCTTCTATTACACTTAACATGTAGATTCCTGCCTTCATCTTCACATGGCATGATTTTCTCTCTGTTCATGACTATCTCCAAATTTTCCCTTTTTATATGGAAAAGAGTCAGATTGGGTTAGAGTCCACCTTAATGACCTCATTTTGTCTGATTACCTCTACCTCCAAATAAGGTAATGTTCTGAGACACTTAGGGTTAGGGAACACTATTCAACCCATAGGACTTACGAAGGCTGGCTGATTTGTAGGAGCAGTTGTCTGGAGTACTGTGTGTAGAGGGCCTCTCCCCCTATGCCTGTGATAAGCAGATCAGAGGATGATACTTAATTAGAAATGTCTATCACGAGGCATGTGGAGTTGCGTGATGTAAGTGATATTGTTGCCTACCCTAACCCTAATGAAAGGTGATGGTGAGAGTATTACTGTGGAAAGTTAATCAAATCTACATAATTTATTTTCATCTATATGAAGAGGTAACCATTAATATGCAACAAACATAAGCTTATATCCTTGATTCCAGGACTGTCTGACAGAGATATAAAATTGGGTTTTTGAAAGAGAATGAAAGATAGGCTTTGGAGACAGATACACCTGTAAATCCTCTGCTATTTACTAGTTCTAAGACCTTTGGGGGGAAAAAAATTACCTCTTAAAACCTCACCTGTAAGTGGAGAGTATTATGAGGTAACTGAATTAATGACACACCCAGTGAAGCTGTTCATGTGATAATCAATGTTTAGAAAAGATTAAACTGCTCACGTCATTCCACAAAAATATCTTCAGTTTCAAAAGTGTTCAGTGTTGCACACTTCTTTGATTGTATGCATCACACTCTACTACAGTTACTTGTTTCCATCTATCTCTCTGTCTGCTTCATTAGAAAACACATAATTCAATACACAACCATAAAAGGACCTCAAAAATCATAGGTGCTAACTAAATGAGCTTAGGGAATATTTGCAATAACAATGTCACTATGCCTTGAAGCAGGCAAAACAATGATAAAGACAGAGCTCTTAAAAGAGAAACAGCTCACAGAATATATTGAAATTTAACTTAAAAAAAAAGTCGGTTGCAATGGCAACTTCTTAGTACAGAAGGCTAAGAAGGCAGCAGGAAGTAAAAGGAAAGTCAGCAGGATAAATGACGCACAGAGGGAGAAACTGGCACAGGATAAATGAGAGTTGGCTTGACAGAGAGCTGATCTGACAAAGAATGATGGCTCTGCCTGAAGGAATGATACAAAGAGCTGTTCCAAGTGAGGCCAGGGCAACTGTGAAGGCAGGTCCGGGAAAAACAAGTACGCACTCCCCATAGCCAAACACACCGGCGAGTATTTTCCCTCCACATTTTATTGCAGTTGGGTGAACACCACCTAGGTCCACTTCTCACAAAATTTCGCAGAAAACTTGCAAATACATTTAATCTGGGAATGTATTCTTTGCTGTCCAACAGAATAATGGTGAATATAATAGAATCAGGAGCACAGAAAGGGAGAGGACTGATAATTCTCAGGGGGAAAAGGGTGAGGGGTGTACAGGGAGAGACTGGAAAAAAAATCATACACCTATGAATGGGATCAATGGGAGGGAGGTAAGGGCAGAGGGAGGGGTGGGAGCTGGATGGAGGGGTACTATGGAGGGGAAAAAAGAGAAACAAATGTAATAATCTGAATAATAAATATTTAATTAAAAAATAAAAATAATAACAAAAAGAAAAAAACAACAACACTTACTCACAAGAAAAAAAAAAAAAGAAGAAGAAGAATAAAGGCTCGGATGGCAAAGGGGAGAGAGCAGGGAAGATTCAGCGCAGCTTCATGAACCAAGAGAGTTTTGGAATAGCGGTCCCAATTCAACATCACTCAAGCCCTGGTAGACTGTTTCTTTACTGAAGTCTTTTGGATAATGCCACCGATTTATGACACATCCCCTCTACCAAATGTGGGGAAAAATGGGACGTTCAAAAGTCTGACAGGGGAGTTCAGCCAAAGCGTTTCTTCACCCTTCCTTAATTTCCCTTGCATTTTTTAACAGGTCAGAGCCAGTGACATTGTGTGTGCTTAGAGCTGAGATTTCTGCTGAAGGTCAGCTTTTTAATTTCGCAGTGTTCAGCCTGACTGCTTCGCTGAGTAAACTCTGACTAAATACAGTGTATGTTGTTACTGCTGAAAATATATTGCTCACAGATATATAATGCAGAAAATCCCCGTGTAAACTTCTCTATGGCTTGAAGTGTTGAAACCGTAGCTCAGTTTATCAAAAATACAGCTGACTTCCTTGGGGTTTCAGAAGGCTCATGACTATTTTTTTCGTTATGAACTTGTGAGAACACCCTGAGGAAAACAGCTGCGTTATTGCAGACATGAAGAAATCTCAGATGAGTGTGAAGTATTGTAATTTAAATAAGAGCGCTATTTTCAGGCCTTTTCATTTTAAGATCATTTCATTATTGTATTTTTCCCTAAATAAGTTAACCAGGAAAATAAGAGAGCAATTACTCTAGGGAATAGAGGCACTGCAGCAAGCAAATTAAGGGGTTTAATTGAGAATATCAAATGGTATATTACATGATTAATAGAAATGTAATACCAGTATGTACATATGTAAAATATTTACCACATTTACTTTGTTTCATTTAAATATGAGGCCAAAACCAAATGAAAAATAATAAATTTTGTTGATTGTCTTTATTTTCTTTAAACGTGATACCTATTCCAAGCCACTCATGCCACTCAGCATAAATGTCAGCTTTTGTCTTATACTGCAGTTTAAAAACCATACCAATTTTACAAACAGATATAAATATAATCATGTTCACAAAACCAACCATGCTATAACAAAGATGCTTTTATGTTTGAAACTTTTAAGTAAGAGATTTTATCTCAAATTGATCTGTCCACTAAATATCTTATTCAAACCATACCAAAAAGTTTTGTTGATCTAACTACTCATGTCTAACAAGAGTGCTCTGTAAAAAAATATATATATACATATATATATATATATATATATATATATATACATATATATATATATATATATATATGTACATATATATATATATGTGTGTGTGTGTGTGTATGTGTGTGTGTGTATATACATACATGTATGCTTTTGATTAAAAATTTAAGTGCTAACACTTATACCTTGAATCTTAGTATGTTAATTTATTCTGTCAAATGTTTATTTAATAGATCTTTGGTGTAGAAATTATAGAAACTCAGTTCAAACTGATTCAAGTTTTCAAAATGTAATTTTCATGTAGCTGAAAACTTATACACAGATATGGCTTGAGAAATTTTGAATTTAGGAATTAAAAATTATAATTAAATCCCTCCCTGATTCTCTCCCTCAGTCCTCAGGCCCATCCCCCACAACCATTCTCACTTGCTTTCAATTTTTCTATTTTTACCTTGAACTCTTTTTTCCTCTGTAAATGATTTCTCCCAAGCAATTATGGGGGAAATAGTCACAATAAACCTCTGCATAAACTTCATAAACTTTTTTATTATAAAAAGACAACCTAGCTCTTTCACAGTTTCTATAAGTTAAATCTCAAATATCTGACAAGATTCTACTTGACTCTCCTTGGGGTGGATGCCAGCTCTACACATTACCCTGCCCAGAGAGCTTCTGCTTGGCCAGGCCCCTATGTGAGTCTTCACCTTGGGCTAGTACAGCTTGGAAAGATAATGGCTCCCTGAACAATATATAAGGGGGGAAAGAATATCTTGAAATAGAAGAAGAAGAAATACTGGAGAGAAAAAGTTGTTTACTATTATTAATCATTACAATGATGTGATTATAAAGAAGTGAAGGGAAAAAAATAGAATAAGAATGAGAAGAAGAAGGAGAAGGAGAAAGAGAAAGAGAAGGAGGAAGAGAGGATGAGAGGAAGAAAGAATAATAGAAAAAGGAGGACATAATTATAATAATTTAAAAAATTGTTTATATATCACCAATTTTTCTAATCAACATTTAGAAGCACATCTCAAAAACAGGCTCTTATCTATAGGAAAAAATATATATATTGTGTAGCACAGCATATATTTGCTTGATGGGGGCATTTTTAGCTCTTCAAGTGATCATGAAGTAAGTGATTTACTTCACAGGACTTAATATTTTATTATGAATTATTTACATTTACACAAATATAATCTTTTTAAAACCAACATAAAACATGAGTTTTCAATGGAAGATATTCCATTGTTTAAAATTTAGAGACCTAGCCCTAGCTCTGTGGGCTCAGTGGATAGAGCATAGGCTTGCAGACTGAAGGGGTCCTGGGTTTGATTTGATCGGGTTACAGGCTCGATCCCCAGTAGGGGATATGCAGGAGGCAGCTCATCAATGATTCACTCTCACTATTGATTTCTCTCTCTCTCTCTCTTTCTCTCTCTCTCTCTCTCTCTCTCTCTCTTTCTCTCTCTCTTTCTCTCTGAAACCAATAAAATATATTTTTAAAATAAATAAAATGGAGAGGCCTCCATTTTATCTTCATCACTTTTATCTCCTCCTTCTCTTTCTTTATCATCATCATCATCATCACCATTTTTATCATAACCTAGTTTATCTGGCACTAAACAATATGCATTATCCCATTTAATCCTGACAATAATTCCATGTTGTAAGTAGTACTATTCCTGTTTACAGATTTAAAAAAAAAAACCCTAAAGTTCAGAAATTAGGTAAACAATTTTATAGATGAATATTTTATATATAAATTTTTAAAAAACACTCCCCCATTCCAAAAAAATAACAACAAACCAATCAAATGACCAATAAAACAAATAAGAAACTTCTCAGGGATATTCTTAACAACTTTTAGATCCAATAAATTTAAAAATCACTTTTATGTTTAACTACATCTGTTTCTGATGTTATAGAACCTTCACTCAGCTTCCTGAGTGCTTTTATCCAAATTAGTTTCCATTATGTCCTATTCTCTACTTTCCATTTCATAAAGCTTTCCTTTAAAACTACAGATAAAGAAAAACTCTTATACTTGAGCACCCAAAATCCTAGTCAAATGTTTATTGGTCTTAGGATTTCTGTAAAAACATGGTCCAAAAACACTGGTCACCACAGTTTATATTAGCTCATCCTTACACCCAATGTAGGACAGTCTGTACAATTATTTTTATTTTATTTCTTGTCAGTAAATGTCCTTAGTAAGTGGAATTTCAAATTCTTTCCAATGTTACCAAAGCTGTTTGGGAAGACATAATACCAACATCTTTTGTAAGATCTGGCTCCTGCTTACCTCGTCTACCTGGATTTAGGCCAAATTGAAACCTTCACTGAATTGTTTGCAATTGCTCAGCTTAAAACATCCTCTTCTTCACTGCCATATTTGCTGGTCATTTAAAGTCCAGTGCTAATGTCACTAGGCTTTATGGATAGACTAAGGGTCCTGTGCACGAATTCATGCATGGGTGGTATAACTCGACCTGGCCGGCAATCAGGACTGATCAGGGCCTTCTTGCCCAGTCCTGATCAGGGCCGATGGGGACAGCTGTCAGAAGCAGTAAATGCACAAGTTTGGCCAGCTGGCTGGGGTGGAGGGACTACAGGAGGTTGGCTGTGGGAGCACACTGACCACCAGGGGATAGTTCCTGCTTTGAGTACCTGACCCCTGGTGGTCAGTGCATGTCACAGTGACCAGTTGACTGGTCATTCAGTTGGTTGGTTGCTTAGGCTTTTATATATAAGAAGTGACAAATGAGGGGACCAGAGAAAGGGGAGCATTTGTATGGGAAATATTCCCTTCACCTTCTGGATCCTGAGCACTTGATAGAATCTCTCTTATGACGTGTATAACTTTTTACTTATATTATTATTAATTTATCTCTTATCGCCTCTGCTCTCTGAAAAACCTGTTGCTGAAGCATAAAGTTCAGTACAGATGGGATGGTTAATTCAATTGAGATGGATTAAGACTTTGAGGACTGGCTCAGCATGTGAACTGCCCCCAACCCCTGTGGTATATTCTGTCTTATCTTTCTGGTTGTTTGGTTTTAAAGGGAGATCATGAGTGCCAAGAATAAAGACTACATATCCCAGCTTCCCTTGCAGAATAAGTAGCATGTAACTACATTTTGAACAATTGTCACATGAGTACAAATGAGGTGTAAGATTTCTGAGTCATAGGCTTAAAACAAGATCTATGCTCTCTCCTACTTATAATAGCTGAAATCCAGAGAGGCACTGACCAAGGATGAGGAGAATTATGAAGGAATTTGAGCTTCTGAGGACTATATGATAATAGAGCTCCCATATTACCCTGGATTCTCAGGTGAAAAATAAATTAATTTTTATGTTACTTAAATCACTGTTATTATTTTTTCTTTCTTACAGTACCCAGACCTATATAGTCGTATACAGTTCATTTTCCCTAAAGTATACCCTGGGACTATTTGCATTTGGGCCTAGGGTTGCTTTTGGGGACTCCATTGACGGCAATGTCTTTCTTGTGACATTGTCACCCTGCAGCTTTGAGGAAATTGGCCTCTTTATCCTCAAACAGTTTCAGAAGGAGTAAATTTTCTTATCATACATATTTGATATTACATTACAAAAAGCCATTTTGAAAATAAATAGTGACCTTTGAGCTATAATTCTTTTGGTTTGAAGCTATTAAGAATTCATTTATGATCAGAGCATATTCACTAAGTGGGGGAGAGACACTAATGAATAAGAAGCCGAATTTACAAGCTATGAAGATTGCATTTGGGTGAATAACCACAGCTGTGATACTGAGGTGTGTTATTTTGTAATTACATCTAACTTCTTCAAGAGGAAAGTAATTTTAAACCCTCACTCTGTTCCATTTCTCAAGTCTTTTTTACATCCTGCACACTTAGTTTAGTGGCTAGAACATCCATGACTTCAATCCATTCAGTCTTCATATCATAGCTGATGGAAGCTTGGGGTATCCATCCTCAGGTATACAGAGGACAGATACAACCAAGTAACAGTTTCACCCTACAATGACAGAATGGAAAGAAAACACTTTCCCCTCTCCTCATGGCAAAGCCCTTTACCATGGTTACATAATACTGCTCTTAAAGGATACCAAGCTCTTTGAACATAAACCGGGAATATTTCTGATCATGAACCATGCCCATGCCACCACTGGAACATACTCAGGGTAGATGTGATGGGTCATGTCTTCAGTAATGTAGGTGGTATGAAGGAATATGGGGTGGTTCTCCTATAGTCCTATAAATAAACTTTGTTCCTCACATCAATTTAACATTAAACTTCTATTACATAAGGTTAGCCATCACCCTCATCCTTTACCTAAATATTACTCCAAATTTAAGATAGCCTTGAGCAAGTGCCCCTGTGCCAGGAGTGTAGTGATAATAAAACCTCATATTTGCTGAGTAGTTTCAGTGTGCCAGGAAGTTGACATATATCATTTCCACTAATCCTCAGAATGATCCTCTGAGATGGACATTATTTTCCTAGTTAACAAGGGAGGACCTGAGGCTCAGAAAAGTTAAGTAACTTTCCCAAAGGCATGCAACTAACAAATAGCAGAGTCAATGTTTGACCTAGATAGTCTGGCACCAGTGAATAAACACTTCAACACTACAGGTTTAGTGGAGTACATTCATTTATTATAATTTGAGGCCCAATGCATAGACTCATGCACCAGTGGAGTTCTCTCGGCCTGGCCTGTGCCCTCTCGCAATCTGAGTCCCCTTGAG